>JASAOD010001893.1:0-76228 GCA_030849845.1 Crithidia brevicula | reverse complement strand
CGCAAGGCGCCGGAACTCCGTGTCCGCCACGATCGCCTCCGGCCACCCGTCCACGTCGTGCAGGCGCAGGAACGGGTAGCGCGAGGCTAGTTTTCGATGGGGGTCAAGTATTGGTGACTCACTCAAGTCGGGTTGTCTTAGTAGTCTCTCGTTTGCGCCGCGGGTGCGAGATGTTATGGGCTGACTAGGAGGCGTTGAAGAGAGCTGTGGAGGCTGTGGGGTTGTAAGTTGTGTGGGCTGTACGGGTGTGGCCACAAAAGGAGAAGAACTGCGTTGTGGCACTGGGCTCGTCTTCACTGTTGGTTTCTGAACTCTCTCAGGGAACTGGATTCGTGGAAGGGCAGTGGTCATGCGTGTTGCTGACACATCAGGTGAATAAAGTGTGGTGTAGTCGCGTATGATGTTCTCCGCTGCTGTGAGATGCATTGGGTCTCTGGCTGGGTTGCTGCGAAGCTTCTTCAGCTCCTTCTGGAGACGTTGAAACTCCGGTTCACGAGTAATAACCTTGGCGTCGATTGGCAAGGAAATAAAAGGTAGCTCGGCGCGCAGAGCGCAGTTCGCTACCGCATCGTCTTGGTCTTGTTGCGCGGCCGCCTCCAAGGCCAATGTCATTGCAGCGGAGTCTATTGTGGCCTGCTGATTCGTATGATTGTCCCTGTCGTTCTGTCCCAGTGTTGGATGAGAGCGCAAAAAGTGGAGTTGATTGTTTTCTAAGGAAAGCGGCGGTGGCACGTGTCGTAAGAGACGGTCCCAGGTGTGCGACATGCGGAGGGCAAGACGGTCAGCACGCGCAGCGAGGCGAACGCGCAGCAAACTCGCACGTGAGCTGTTGTACGATTCCTTTGCAAGCAAACTCATGTACTGATGCTGCAATGAATCGTATTGAGTGTCCTCCTGCAAAAGGAGGTGGCGAAGGGAGATGCAGAGGCGCCGGTGATACAGGAGAAAGGGCTGCGTCTGAAGGTCGCTGTCGTCGGCGTACAAGCTGGCTAGTGTCAGAGCGCGGGCGGCGGTTGCGGCTTGGTAGAGCGCGGCAAACATTAAGGAGGCAGTTGGCCCGTTGAAGCCCTCCTTGGACGACCGCGCCCACAACTGGGCAAAGTTGTCCGGGAGGAGCAGCTGCGTAGAGGGGACTCCTAGAACGTCCTTGGGCAGACCGGGGAATTGGTGATGCAGTTGTCGCTGATACTCCGCCTCCTCCTCCGCCATTTCATCCACAATTTGCACCAGCTGCTGCGTTCTGTCTTCCAAGGTGTCGGAGACGCGTGACGGGATAGAATCCGAGAGCGACAGCACCGAGCCCATCGGAGGATCTACGCTGCCCTGCCCTCGCTTTGTCCCTCCACACATGAGAGAGTACACATTCACGTCCTCTCTGCGGAAGTCGTAACAGCACTCGAAAGGCAGCGCAGACAACGGGACAGAGGGCAAAGGGCGAAGGGAGAGAAACGGAAAGCGCTCTGCAGTCTCCTCGTTCGCAATGCTGCGGAGCATTTGCAGCTCGTAGTCGTCGCGGGCCATATACCGCGCGTAGCTTCTAATTTCTTGTGCACAGCGCGCGGCGTCTTTCGCGGGCTTCGTGTTGGCAGCCCCCTCCCTATGAGCGAGGTAGTACTGCTCACACTGCAACATGCGTGGGGCGTGCTCAGTGTAGGCCTCAGTCCAAAGGGGAGCCGCATCGCCAGGACAAAGAAAGGCCCCAAAGCGCTGCTGCAAGACCTGCTCTCGCTCCCGCAGCTTGCCCGCAAGCTTCTGCGCACGTGCATCCATGCGCGCCTCGCAGGACTGCATGCGGCGCACGGCAAGCTTCACCTCACTCGCCAAGCGTGTGTACTCTGCGTAGTGCTCGCAGAAGACAACGTCTTCCTCTAGTCGAAGATGGTGAAAGTGGATACCCTCGTACCGACTGCGCAGAAAGGGATATTTTGCCTCTGTCCGCACACGATCACGCATGATACCAACGCGGGCTTTGCGAGCGCGGCTGCGGCGAAATTCGAGATGCTGCTGCAAACGGGCGTGGAGGCTGGCATCGCTGCAGTTGCCCTGGTGCCACCGCAGCTGCAATCCCTGATAAAAGGAGTCGAGCTGATGAGGCAAACCAGCGAGCGCCTCCGCCGAGCATTGCAGCGTGCGCAGTCGCGGGTACCACTGCTCGAGGTGCTCTCCGTCTCTATTCTCACGGCCGCGGCGCTGCGCGGCTGCCACAACACGGTCGCGGTCTTCTGGGTCGACGGTCGCGTAGAGACTTGCGCTCCACGGCTCCAACACATCGTCGAATATAGCGCTCAGGCACTGATGGTGTAGTCGGGGAGAGGCAAAGTGGTGGCGCTGCTGCAGCTGCTGCGACTCGGAGCGGGTGTATAGGCGCTCTAGCTGGCCGCGTTCCCAGAGAGCTACGCATCTGGCCTCAATGCGGGCATCTAACGCACGAAGCGGCATAACGTCCTCGTGAGTGCGGACACCGTGTTGGCGTGCCATCAGCAAATCGCGTAGTGGACCGTCTGCTGTCAAGTCCGCCAGAAAAACTGAGTGCAGGAGTCGCTCCGGAATCCAGGCCGCGATGGACTGCCGCCAGTCCCATTGCTCTCGCTCCCACGAGTCGAGGCGCGTGCCGATCCGCTCCATGATGTCGCGAAGCTCCGCTCTCGACGCCCGGTGCGCCTTCTTGCGTTCGATTTCTCCCATCAGCTGCTGCACCTCGTCATCGTCCACCACCTCCGCGAAGTCCACTGGCAGCATCACGTTTACGGTGGATTGAAAGCGCTCGATGAACCAGCTCTCCACGGCGTGGTCGAACTCACGCCGGCGGAGGGTGCGCCGCGCCTTCACGGACACGTAGGCCAGCATGAGGCGCTCCTGCAGCCGCTTCTCCTCTGTGTCCTCTGCCATGCGCAGCCAACGCGTACTGAGCTCTTGAAAGAGGCGGTCGTGCTCGAGGCAGAGACCCTCCACGTACACCCCCTCCACCTGTGGAGGCAGAAAGGGGAAGCGCCGCAGCGTGGCGCCCGCGATAAGAAGGCGGAACAGCTCACCGACGCGACGCTTCATCGCGGCCTCGAGACGGAACGCCTCCGCTGTGCCGGCAGACTCCTGCGCACGGTAGCGCGCGAGTCTCACAAAGGCTCCGTCCTCTAGTGGTCGCACATCGTCCCACGGAATGCCCTCACAGCCCGTCGCCAAAAACGGGTAGCGCTGCAGGAAGCCAGCAAGAGGGACTGCGGGTGGTTGGCTTGGGTGGCGCTGCCGCCGTAGCGTGTCGAGGTTGCGCAGATAGGCAATGTAGTCGGGGTCGTCGTGCGGCACCTTTGCCGCATTCAAGGCATCCCCGGCCTTGCGCAGAGTTTCCTCCGCCTCGGCCAGCCAGCCGAGTTCGATTTCGATGGCGCCGCGGTTGTTCATGACGACGCCGTACTGCCGACTCTCCGTGCCGTAGTACTGCGCAGCGTAGGCGATGGCCTCGTTGGTGAGCTCGACGCACTCCTTTGCGTATTGTCGCAGGTCCCAGGAGCGGTAGACGTGGGCGGTGTCCATGAGAAGGGTGTGCAGCTCCGCAGCAAAGGTGGGCTTCTGCTTTGAGAGGGCGATGGCCGTCCGCAAGACCTGCACGGCTCCTGCAAAATCACCCTCGTACTCCAGCTCCTTCCCGAGGTCCCAGAGGTAGTTGATGAAAAAGTCAGAGGCCCAGCCGATCTTGCTGAGCTCGACAGAGTACTTTACGAGCGACTGCGTGTCCACGGAACAGGAGTGCAAAAGCTTTTTGCAGCGCAGCAAGCCAATGTACGGCTGCAGATGCAGCCAAGCGCCGTGTTCGCTGCGGAGGTACTTGGGCATGCGGGCGATGGCGGTCTGAAAGTAGTAGACAGCCTCTTCAACGCAGCTGCGCAACTCCGCCGGGGCTTCCGTCAGACCCTCCGCCACGTCCACCAGCCAGAAGCCGTACTCCGTGCAGCGCCGCCCCTGCGTCTTTGCACTTGCCCACGCCTCGTAGCCTTCGAGCACCTGCGGAAAGCGTGTCCGTCCGTGCTGGATCAGAGCCCACTCCTGTGACCGAAAGCACACGTGGCAGACGCAGCGCTCCATGAGCCAGCGCAGAAGCTGTTGGGCACCAATGCGGCTCTGCTGCGCCGCGGCGTCCTCCCTCGCCAGCGTGAGGGCCAAGGAGAAGCGCTGCTGCCAGCACGCCACCTTCCAGCACAGCGGGAGGCAAAACGCATTCCAGTGCGCCGCGTCGGTGCGTACGCGGGTGTAAGCCTCGGCGAGCTGGATAGCCACGCGCGGGTCCACGAGCTGTGGGACAACGGAGGAGTTCATAAAGGGCTTCCAGGTAATCTGGAGATCGCCCGCCTCCTTGCGAATGGTGGCGCCGAGCAGGTGACACACGCGGTCCATAATGCGCGACTTCCACTCCGCACGAAAGAAGATGAGGATATCGATCAGGTCATCGTCCTCGGGCGTGATGCCGTACTTTTTGGAGATGGTGTCTAAAAATTTCGCGCGAAAGAGCGGCGCGGGTGCGAAGGCGAGGGCAAAGTACTTGGAGAGGAGACGCGCCATGGAGAGCTCATCGTACGCCGTGCGCTTGCCCTGCACCTCGATGTAAAACTCCTGCTTGATGGTGCGGCAGACCATCTCACACGCGATGAGGTTCACCGTCTGGAACACCGCCTGCGTGTCGTAGTGGCCGGCAAAGAGAATTCGTCGAGCAACCTGTTTGAGCAGGCACAGATTGACGCCGCGGGTGTGCAAGACGTCGCACAGCTGCGACAGAGTGGCGTTGGTGTTCACCGTCGACGGGGAGTGGGAGCAGATCTGTACCACCGCACTCTGCAGCAAGGGGTCGTCGATCACGTCCATAGTGTTGTCGGCGCCGTCAATCACCGCTGGACAGGTGCGCAGCATCTCCTGCCGCTTCATAATCGTGTCGTCGAGAAAGAGCGGCGTCAGTGTGGCATTCGAGTTCGTGACGTAGTAGCGTCCGTCGAGTGCCTCGTACACCTCCATGCTGTTGTCGGGCAGGGCAATGTGCAGCGCCTCTGCAATAAAGGCCATCTCAGCCCCTACCTCCGCATCGTTGGTGGAGCCCGCGCCGTAGAGCCGTTTGGGCTGCGTTGTCATGGGCACCAGCGCCTGTGCCAGCACGGGCATGCCACGAAAGTAAAACATCACACTGAGCGGCACGGAGAGCAACGCGCTGCCACTCTGCAAAATGCCGCGCAGCGAGCCTACATAATTCCGCCCAGAGCGGCTATCGGGCAGAACCCTGAAAAAGATGTTCTTCACGCGGAAGCACTGCACAAACTTCGGCAGCTCATGTGGCATATCCTTCTCCAGCCGCACGATCTTGACGACGGTGGTGGCCGCCTCCTTCTCAAACTGACGCTCTAGCTGGCGCAGTGCGCTCATGCGCTGCTCAGCCTGCGCAATGCTGTGGTCCTCCATTTCCCAGGCCAGCTGGAACTCCGCATTCCAATTCCGCCCACGCGGGGTGATTTCAGCACAGGCGGCCAAATACGGCTTCGGTGCCGTCTGCTGCATCGGAAAAGTCGGGTTGCGACGGATGGCGAGACGGTCTTCGGTGGCCCAGCGGCTGCCCTGCGAGCTGGCAGACCGGCCAAAGCGCGTGGCGCTAAGGGGGGTGTCGCGCAGGATGCTGTCGCGACTCATCGCTAACGCGGGATTGCGCACAGGCGTCGCGCTTGCAGGTCGTCGATTTGACATCTTTCCGGGTATATAAATATATCTTATATATCCACGTTGAGAGATGTGAAGAAGAGCAAAGACTTGGATTTCAGTACAAAAGCTAAAAGCTGGGATCTATGGGTAGGTTGGACCTTGCGTGCAACTGCCACGAAAGGTTGGACAACCTCTTCAATAATAAAAAAGCTAGGTGACGAAACAAATGAGAGATATCGTGCAGCCACAACGTCCAGTACAGCTGGGAGAAAAGAATCAAAGCGGAAATACAGAACCTGCCCCACGGAATCGTCGCTCTGGCCGACAACAATGCAAAGAGGAGAAAAAAGAGCTCTATTTGATAAGGCAAGCAAGATGCCAAGTACGTGGCAGTGAACCAAAGAAGTTTTTTTTGTTTTAATGAGATATTGTGATCTCGGCTGTACAGGAGAAATGAAAGAAAGAAATAAAAGATTGCTGGGAAAACCAACGATGCTTGATAGGGTGCTGCCGTGCCTGCACCCTTGACAAAACTGTGTACTCTGCTCAGCAGTGTATAATAGCAAGAGAAAAAAAAAAACAGAAAAAAGCGCAATACACAATGAGGAGAGAACGGCGCTAAAAAAAAGAAACAAATTGAACAGAACCTCACCTAAAATATAAAATGGTGATCACAAAAGACACGTAATTGTGTATGTCTGCGTTTTTTGTCGGTGAGTGTTTGATATGCGTGGTATACATGCAAGCGATCTGAATTGCCCGTTTTCTGCTTTCGAAACGCTTTCTAGCTTTCAGCAGCGTTGGTGTTTTGGTTTGACAAAACGATGAGATTTCTTTATATATTCCACAAGATGTAAGTGAGCGGGTTGCAGTGTCACAAGCGTGTGAAGCAGTTATTTTAATATATATATATTAGATACACAAGGAGAGAAACAGTAGAGCTGATGAGCGAAAGAATTGAGATCGCGAGCACAGACAGAAGAGAAGAGCTGTGAAAACAATTCAAAACAAAAAACTTTTGTTCGCCGCTGTGATGAGGACAGACGCATTATCTTTGCGTACACGCTGTTCGACTCCATAGCACAGCATTGGCACAACGCCCAGAGTAGGTTGGATTTTTTTTGTAAAGAATCTCCCCCTAAGCGCAGCAACCTTACGGCGGGCGGTGGCTGACCTCACCAAGTGACATCCTTCCGGTTTAGTGCAACTGCTCAGCCCCGAAGTAAACGTGGCCGATATCTCCATGTTCGCTACTACATCTCCAGCTTCAGTAGTTTGGGTTTTTCATTTTTGATGTATATATATTATTCTTATTTTGAAGGCATTTTATCAAACACGCATAAGTAGGGCGGAGAAATTTCACAGCTAAAAGGGAAACCAACAGCAACGGATGCCGTGTTTACGTTTCGTCCACCATCGATGAAGCAGTGTGTGTGTGTGTGTGTGTGCACTGACACGACACCACAGGCATTGGTCCCTTCTTGATATACACACCACAGTTCCCTTCTGTTTCGAAGGATAGCGCCGACGCTATCTCTGAAGAGAAAGTAAAAATGGTGTCGCACGGTCAGCACGGCACCACAGTATGTGTAAAAATAAAACAAATCAAAACGAAGGAGACAGGATCCCTTGAGCCGATAAAACCGGCAACTACCAAGGGGCGGAGCGCACGCAAGCACGCAACTTTCGCACAGAGCAACCAGCCTTCCCTTGTCAAAAGGAAGGGAGAAGGGAGCCAACTCATCTCCCTCACTGCGTTACGCACTCGTCCTCTCGGCGATGGCCGCACAGTAGGCGGCGTACTGATCCGGGTTCCACTCGCTGTACACACGCAGCGTGTCGTCCCGCAGCTCCGCCACATCCAGCGCTGACCGCGGTGTGCGCTTCGCCATGGAAAACGCCGCCGTTAACACCTGCGTCGCCTCCTCGTAGTTGTGGTCCGCCGCGAGCTCCATGCCGAGCTCCCACAAATACTCGGTGCAGTAGTCCGCCGGCGCCACCACACGCGAGAAGTAGATCGCATCCCCCACGAGCGTCTTGAGAGGCACGGCAGCGCTCCGCTGGCCTAGCTGGCGGCACCGGACCAGTCCAAGACTGGGCTGCAGGTACAGCCAGGCACCACTAGCGCTGCGCAGAGAGGCGGGGAGGAGCCGCTCGGCAAGCTGGAAGTGCTGAGCCGCCTCGCTCAGCACGTTCAGCAGCGAAGACGCACCCAGCAGACAGCAGCCCACCTCGATGTGGCAGCGCGCTCGTGTGATGGGGCCTGCACGATCCTCGTAGACTTCAAGAATGGGCGATATCATTTGGAAGGCCTCCTTGACGTTCTCGAGGGAGGGGACACTAAAGAGAAGCCTCATGAAGGTACGCTGGGCCTGCACAGCACGAATGGACGCTGGCCCGTAGCGCGCATTGCTCACGTCCACCGCGGCGCTTGCGAGGTTGAGCGCGTCCCCCATCCGCCCTTGCCACACAGCCACCCTGATCTGCAGCGGGAAGCAGCAGGCATGGCGGTGGCCCTCGCTGGTCTGCGGGCTGCGGAAGAGCGGCTCCAGAGAGCACATCAGCGCCGGCTCGCGCATCTTCGGTGTCACACGGCTAGCCACCAGCGGCGTCCACACGGCGGTGCGCCTCTGTGTGCCACCATCCGATGAGGGCCTTGAGCGCGCGCCTACCAGCCACGATACGCGCTCGACGACGGCGCTGCGGTGGTCGTGGCGCACGCGGTGCAGCGCCTCAAGAAGCGCGTCGGCCTGGCCGCTATGAGGTGAGATGGAGTACTTGCGCAGCACGAGCGGCACAAATTTGTCCTCGCGCTCGCCGAGAAAGGCGGCGCGGAGGTGAAGGGCAAGGC
The DNA here is from genome assembly GCA_030849845.1 of Crithidia brevicula. Taxonomy (NCBI): domain Eukaryota; phylum Euglenozoa; class Kinetoplastea; order Trypanosomatida; family Trypanosomatidae; genus Crithidia; species Crithidia brevicula. The sequence goes on along the minus strand of JASAOD010001893.1, from coordinate 67,704 downwards.
ACCTGTTGATGCCTATGTCGTCCAAACCTAAACGCTTTGCCTGCACCTCTGTGTAAAACTCCTGCTTGATGGTGCGAGCCATCATTTCAATTGCGACGGCAACGGCAAATTCTTGGTAGGGCGGCGAGCCTGCGCCGTAGTGCATTCCAAAGGCATCCAGAACACCTTGAAGCAGGCACAGGTTCACCCCGTAGAAGTGCAGCGTGTCGCTCAACAGGCGGCTTTGTTCATCTGGGGAAACATCGAGCACGTGCAGCAATGCGTCCATCGCTGCTGGGTTGCGCAGAACGCTGAGGGTGTCCTCGCAGGTGGCCGTCACACAGGGGCACAGCGCCAACATCTCCGGCCGCTTCAGCGGGCCTCCTATAAGCGTGGAGTCGTCCAGCGCGATGGTGGTGATATTGGTGTTCGTCACGTACTTGCGGCCGTCCAGACCTCGGTACACCTCACAGACGATCTGATCCGGCAGCGGCGTGTTAAGGGCGTCAGCGATGATTTCAGCCTCCGCGGCCACCTCCTGACTCGAATCGCTGTTGTCGCCGTAGATCTTCAGTGGTTCGGGTCCGAGAGGGGCAAGGGCCTGCGCCAAGACAGGTGTTCCACGATAGACAAAGAAGGTCGTCAGCGGTACAGTGAGCACGCTGCTTCCGCTTTGCAGCACGCCTCGCAGGGCGGCTACGATGCTGCGGCCGGAGCGGCAGTCCGGCAGGACGCGGAAGAACACGTTTCTATCGCGGTAGCAAAGAAGTTCTTTGGGCACCTGCCGAGGTGCATCGGGCTCCATGGCGACGATCTTCATGACGCCCTTCACCGCCTCCTCTTCAAAAGTCTTCTCCACACGCGTCAGCTCAGCCTGGCGGGCGGCAGCTAGGCTCAACGTGCTATCATCCCTCTCCAATGCCAGCTGATACGACTCATTCCAGTTCGTGCAACCGGCCGAGAAGCCGCTGCAGCACTTGACGTAGACCCGATCCATTTCGTTGTTGTTTGTTGTTGCTGTGCTACACAGCGCACGTGCACCGGTGACCTGCGATTTCCTTTTTTTCAGTTGACAACGAGAAGACAAAGTAAAAAAGAGGAGGCAAAGACAATAAGAAAAAGAATAAAGAAATTGGTAGGTAAGTAAGAGACGTATGACTCACCGTGACAAACGCCACTGCAAGGTTCGCTATTAAAAACAACACAGAAAGAAATAACAAATCAAACAGGTGGTAGGCAGAGGACGTAAGGACAAAAAAAAAAAGATGAGAAAAAATGAGAGCTTCTACAGGCCGGCGGCACAAAAGAGAAGAGAATAAGAAAGTAGTGAGTACAGTACCAAAACGAATGGATGGATGGAGAGTAAGATAAGGCAAACGAAAGTGAATGAGTCCACAACCTGGAGCCCCTCTGAGATCACGCGAGGACGGCCTCGCAGTAGAAAGGAGAAAAAAAAAAGAAAACAACGATGATAAAAGAAAAAAGGGAATAAAAGAAGCGAGACGATGTAGCAGCTGCCGGTAGTGTGGGCTACACTTCTTTAGAAAGAAACAACAACAACACAAAAAAAAAAAAAAAAAATCTCTCAATGGCAATGAATGCTAACACCAAAGAGCGTGTGACGTGGTGCCTTCTCGCCGGTTTCTTTTGAGCTCGTAGAGCTTTATTAAGCTGGACGACAGACCCTTCGCCACGTCCAGATGAAAGTCAATGCGACCCCGGTAGCGAACGCTGCCTCTAGAGGAAAAAAAAAGTGGCCGAAAGTACTTTCCTTAGTCAACAACAAACCTCTCAGCACGCGTCGTCACAATCTTACTTTTTTTTTTCTTTGCAGTGTCCTTTTTCTTTCTTTTTTTTTTTGACAAGTGAAGTGCAGTGTGTACTATTGGCTCTTCCCACACACAGACACGCACACTAGTTTGTAGGGAAGGAGGTACGGGTCGGAACGACACTGCGTGTAATGCATCGGGAATACGAAAAGCCGTATTAGCAGTCGAATGACACCGAAACGGTGAAGAAAAAAAAAAGAGAGGATAGAATGAGGTAGAGGGAAAGAGTCGCAAAGCAAAGCGTGAAAGTAAAGAAAGAGAAGCTGACGATGGATGACAGACACGCGTCTCCTTGTCGCCGTTAGATCATTAAGGGCAAGCATTCCTCACTGCTAGCAGGTGTATTGCGAGAAAAAAAAAGCCAGCGAGGCTGTTTTCCTCAGTCATGACTCTGCGGCATTTTTTAAAAAAGCATCAGTTGAAATAAACGACTTGTGTATTATCTTTCTGATAATCTTCTTTTCCTCAATGTTGCTGGTTCTCTCTTCGGAAAGGATATATTCTCCTTCCTTATGTTTGTTTTCCGTTGCCTCTTCCTCCATAGGAGAATTCGTGATAAGTCTCTCTAGGTGCAAATAGCAGGTGCGCTGGGCATTTTCTGGTTTTTACCACATCGTTCTCTCACTTTTCACCCTGCCAGGTTACTGAACATAGCTGAGATTAATGCGTTCAACAAATAAAAATAAAAGACGAAGGAATATGTACAACATCATTCATCTTTTTTTTTTGCCATGACAGAGAACCTGGCCCATGTGCTGAGCGTTGCTAAAAGGGAAACCATAAAACAATATTGATCAGCTCCGGGACAGCGCAATGCGTGTGATCAAGCCCGCCAGGAATCGTCTGACTCGTCGCCGTCTGCCTCCACGTCCACGTCCTCCACGACAGGGCCGAAGTTGAAGGCGTCCCGCAGCTCGCGGAAGTCCTCGTCCTCACGCCACGCAATGCGGTCGCGCTTGCGCACCTCGTCCAGCATGAGACCGCGCAGATCCGCCGCGGCACTCTTCGGCTTGCGGTGCAGCGCGTGCACGATGGCTTTGGCCAGCTGCCGCTTCGTCTTCTTCTGGTTGCGCAGGATAATGCGCCGCCACGCGCGCTCCTCGGCGGAGACACATCGGGCCACGTAGCTGTGGAAAGCACTAAGAAACTCAGCACGAATCACCATGTCCACGTCCTCGATGTGCCACAGCTTGAGAGACACGCGGTCGCCGTGCCAATCTGCAATGGTGGCTCGTCGCTCCAGCCTGTGGCCGGTCAGGACGAAGGACGTGAGGATGCTCCCTCGGATGCGCCACGCCGCGGTGGTCATCACCGCCTTCGTAGCAAACGCCAGCTCAGCCACATCCAGCAGGGCGGACTGAAGCTTGTCGTTAAAGATCTGTACTCGTGATCCGTACGTCTGCTTCAGCATCGCCTCGTTGCGCATGCGTCCCTGACGGCGCAGCAGGCGGTACCAGTCCTCTGACTGGCCCTCAGCGATCAGCACTCGCGCGGTGGCCTCGACGACGACGATGCGGTTGAGGCGCCGCTGAAAGCGCACCGCCTGCAACGTGTGATAGGCCACAGGATCCGCCAGCTCCATTTTCTTGTCGATGCGCCGCCGCTCCTTCCACCGCCACACCGCCCGTCGAATAACCCGGATGGCATTCTCGCGTACGCGGTGGGTGAGGATGCGATTGTTCTTGTACCACGTCATCATCTCGGGGCTGGCGCCGCTCACTGTCTTGGTCAGGATGGCGTTTGCGCGTCGCAAAAAGCGGCGGGCATCCTTGAGCTTGTCCATGGTGGTGAGGAGGAGTCCGTAGCTCGTCAGCAGCACGCCCAGCATCTTTGAATCTGGTGAGCCAACCTCGGCCAGTCGAATGGCCGTCTGGAGCAGGAATGCGCAGTCTTTGTAGCTCTCCGTCCCACCCCGTCGCTGAAGGTCTTCGCTTTGCTCCTGTAGCACCCGCACAAAACGCGTGCGCTCCGCCGACGGTAGCTCCTTGGCGCGGGTATCGCGCAGTCGCACCAGTTGCTGTGTGAGCTCTGTGTCGCCGTGCGTGTGCGAGTACACAATGAAGCGGCCGCACGTGGTGAAGAGCCGCAGCGTCGGCTCGCCGAACTCAACAGCGTGGGCCACCCACGCGAGCACCTCAGGGTCCAGCCTCGATTCACGAGACCCGCTGGCTAGAAGGACGTAACGCGCAAACTCGAGCATGTAGAAGGAGCCGAAGTACGCGTGCAGGTGTGTCTGCTTCTTCAAAATGCGCAACGAGCGCAGGAGCGGCTCAAGTGCCAGCTTTGGCGCATCGCGGTGCATCCACGCCCGGCCCTCAGCGTAAGATGTGAGAGCGGCATAGAGGAAGACGCTATTTTCCTCCAGCGACATGGAGCACCGCTGGAAGAGACGCATGGCAGCGTCCACGTCGTCGCCAAACGCGAAGCGGGCACAGGCAAAGTACGCGAGAAGGAAGATCTTCATGGCGCCGACCTCCGTCACGCGCTCGTCCAGCAGGCAGTGCTCCAACATCTCCACCGCCTCCTTCATTCTTCCCTCGGCCCACAAATCCCACGTAGTGCGAAAATGATCGCGTGGGAGGCGGTCCTCGGTGACGACCAGGTCCAGCTGGTGAACAGCGGCGCTGACAAAACCCAACGCGTTCGTCACGTAGAGCAGCTCGTCCGCGCCTTGCACCAGCTCCAACCCCTGCCAGCCATCCGTCTGGTACGCGGTGAGCCCGGCGTCGCTGAAGAGGCGGACGAGGTAGCGCAGGTAGTCCTCACGCTTGGAGGAGTAGCGGACACCACGCGCGCCGTCCGAGGTGAAGATGAATTGCGGCTGGTGGTGCAACGGCAGCAGGCCCTCCACATAGTACCCGCAGTCTGCGAACTCCACCACCGCACTCAGCGGTGCCGTAACGAGCGTCTGCAGCTGACGGCGCAGAAAGCGCGCCACACAGGCCTGCAGAGCGGACAGTCGGTGTTGGGTCGGGACCTGGGTGAAGACCATGTTGTGTAAGACAACGGACGTGCTGCAGCCCGGCACAGGGACTCCGCGCAGCGTCCCGTGGCGCATCTCCGTCAAGTACCGCGTTGCCGCAGCGGCGAACTCGTCCTCAACGCGCTGCATGGCCGCCATCGTCGTGAGCTGCTCCAGGCGGTCCCACGCAACGGGGAAGAGGCGCAGCTGTTGTGCCTCAGAGTTCCAGTGCCGTTCGTCTTTGTTGAAGAGAGCGGAGGCTGCGATGAGAGGTTGCGAGAAGCTCAGCATCGAGTACGTCTGCGTGCGCTGCACGATGGCCTCGGGGGTGATGGTGCCGTAGTAGAGGTGTACCATCATGCGCCGCACCAGGTACGCCCGACCCACTCGCTGGATTTCGCGCACGTTGCGCTCGCACTCCGCCCGCACCAGCAGGCGGCCGTGATGCTCCCGCCAGCAGCGCTGGATAATGTCGATGGCGAAGGGGCGGAAGTCGCTCCGCAACTTTGCCTCGATCTCGGCGATGCGCGTCATGGCCGGGTGGTCGCGCGAGACGCGGGCGGTGTACCGCGCTGGCAGGGTGCGTAACACGTGCAGCCGCTGCGAGGCCTCCACAAACATGCCGCGCTGGATAAAGAGGGAGATGATGTTCTCAAGCACGCTGAGGTGCAGCGGAGAAAAAAAGCCTGCGCGCTCCCGCATGATCTCCTCCGCGCGATGCAGAATGCACGAGCAGAAAAGGCCGTACTGCCGGGCGTCCCAGCTGTAGTACACGTAGGCGAGCTTGTTCAGCACCTCCCCGACGCGCAACGCGGTCACACCTAGCAGCTGCTCCGTCGTCTCCAGGCACTCCCAGAGCCGCCCCACCGCGCTGGCAAACATGTCGCGCTCGAAGAAGAGGGAGCCGAAGAGTTCACTGATGCGAGCCCCCTGCAGGGTCGGCGCCATGGAGCGCAGCTCGCTGCTCCACTGCGCGTCGAATTGCCTCACCTTGGCCTCATCGGAGCGCGTGGCGATGATGAAGACCGCCATCATCGCCTGGTGGCGAAGGTGCCCGAGAAAGTACTGCCGCTCCGGCTCGAAGACGTCTGGCAGCCGCAAGGCCTCCTCTAGCAACTCCTCCGCCGCCTCCAGCTTGTTCTGCTCGATGAGGAGGCGCGCATGGGCAACCTTAACGTACATCTGCGCAGGCAGGTTGTAGAGGTAGGAGGGCAGCTTCACCTGCACGGCAGTGGACTGCACCACATAGGCTGGTATGCTGTTGACGACGTCGGCGGCGCGTGCGATGAGGACGCTGCTGTCCTCCACTCGCCCACAGTAGGCGGCCAAGAGAGCCGCGATGGCCCACGCCTCGGCATTGAGAAATCGCTCGTCGAGGTTGTGGCTGCGCAGCTCAATCAGCCGCCGCGCCTCCGCCCACGCCTCGGCCATGCGGCCGTTGCGAGAGAAGAAGCGGATGCGCAATGGCACCAAGAAGGCGCACGTAAAGGCACGGGTGTGCATGAACTTCTCCTTTCCCAGTGTGCTTAAGAGAAGTTCGTGGGCAGGGGAAAAGAGGGTGCTGTAATTGTGCTGGGCGGCCGTGCAGAGCACCTCCGTGACCACCCCACGCATTACCTGCAAGCCACACAGCTGACAGATGCGCCGCATCACGTGCGTCGCCTCTCTCCTCAACGTGTGCTTCAGTCTCGCCGTCAGCGCAGCCATGTCTGTCGCGCTGACCTCGTCCAGCCAGAAAACATCCTTCACTACCGGCAGCAGGCCTTCGCTGAAGCGCTCGAAAGAGGCGCTGATGAGAGAGCCGGCGGCGCGCTCGAGATAGGCGTTCACCGTTTTCACTGTGATGGCGCTGTGCTCTTGACTGATCGCTGAGAACATAGCCCGCCGCACTGCACGGGCTAACATCTCCGTGCAGATCACCTGCAACAGCAGCTCCGTAATGTCCTCCAGCTCCTCCTCTGAGTTGGCCAGCATCGTCTCAGCTACCAGGCCGAGGAGACACACGTTGAGCCCATTGTTGTGCAGCAGCTCCACAAGGCGAGCGTTGCGCTTCTCCATCGGCACCTCCAGCGCGGCGGGCAGATACTGCAGCGCGGCAGCTGCGTCTCGCCTGTACACGTCAAACGCCGCACTTCCCCACGGCGACGGAGGATGCTGGACAAGGTAGCGCCAACGCCGAAGAGACAGCGGCTTGCCGGCCGGAGTGAAAACAGGCGGAAGCAAACCCAAGCAATTCACAACGTAGAGCCGCATGTCGAGTCCTTCACGCACTTCCACACCACGTATCTTCCGCTGCTGCCGGGTAGCATCGCCGTTCTCCGCGCCCGGCTTCGACTCCGCCCAGTCACGATCCGCATCGTCTGGGATGAGGTTCAGCGCGGCCTGCACCTTCCCCAGGTGCTCCTGCAGGGGCGTGTGCACCACCGCATCGCCACGACCGCTCCCGCTGTACTCCGGCGGCTTCGCTCGGTCCAGAGACATGACGGCGGCCACCGTCACCACGACACTAAAAAAGCGGAAGGTCGCCATGAGCGGGGCCTTGACGTGTGTCACCCGACACGCCAGAAGCGCTTGATAGCTGCGCTGCGTCCACATGCCCAGCTTCGGCTCCGGCCAAACGTAAACGAGCAAATTGCCGTACCGCGCAGGGGTCGCCGTGTCGGCCCCAGTGGAGCGCGAAAGGCCGGCGTCGTCGGGCATCGTCAGGTGCAGCTCGGCAAGGCTCTTCGCGTGGCCTTCGAACTCGTTGAGAAAGGTTGTGAGTGCGTTGCCGCGGTCGTCGCCGAAATTCTCGCCAATAAGGTGCTCCGTCCAGAGCGCTTGAAACTCGCTATTCCAGTCCCGCGCCGTCCGCTCCACAATACCTCCGTTGGCCGCAGCGAGGAAGGGCACCTGCGCCGCCAGAAAACCCGTGCGCAGGGGCATCTCCCGCGTCCCGACTGGCGGAGGCGCGGGTGCGGCGACAGCGGGAGGCGGCGGCTGCTTTGTCTGCCGTCGACGTCGCGTCGTTGAGATGTTCTCCGCCGTGGTCATGGAGGAGCGCGAGGTGCCACGGTAACTGCACGTCTCACTCTCGGGGACACGCGTGCCAGAGGTCTCCGCAGACACTCGCGTCGTGTTGGCTGCAACAGCAACAACAGCAGTAGCAGCAGGTAATGTGCTTTGCGTTGTGGACGGCTCGGACAGAGGTGGCTGAGAGAGAAGAGAGGCGGGGGAAAGAATCTGCGACGGGCGACGCAGAGCCGGCACCCACAGCTTCGAAGTCGATCCAGTAGAAGCGACTCTGCCTGTCGAACTGTGAAGCTTAGAGGTCAGTAATTCTGGTCGCAGGCTGGGAAGTGAAGTTCGGGCTGGTGTTGCATTGGTGGCCAGAGGGTTTAGTGCTGCCTCTGTGTCTCGTGTCAGCGGATTTAGTCCAGGGGACGCCATTGTTGCAAGTGTGTAAACCTTCTCTTCTGCTTTCCTGACCTAAATATACGCCAAGGTAAGAGAACTACGTACAGCTTGCGGAGCAAGCAGAGAGCTGTCGGCTTTGGAATCGATGCACTCAGTGAGCTGCACCTTGGGATCTTAAGGTGAACGAGTTCGCAGCCACGTTCTCTTCGTCTCTCGCAGTGGAAGAGTTTGCTCACCTGAACAGAAGGTAGAGGCGAATCACTGAAGAAATCGTAAAATGGGAGGGAAACAATACGTCAGAGTACTGTGCATGACGGTTATGCCTTAAAGAAAGTGCGAAAAGGGGACGAGAATACTGGAAATTCCCTACAAGTCTTGTCGTGCGACTTGTCTGGGGAAAAGAAAAGAAAAAGGGACAGCAGCAACGACAGCAGAATCCTCTATTGCCGGCTGTCTCTGAACACTCTGCGCTTTCTTGTCAGTAAAGCGGAACTCAGAGACGTTGCAACAAATCCATCCAGGGTGTCCCTTTCGCCCGTCCAGAGAAGCTATCTACAAAAAGCGAAAGAAGAAAGCAAGAAAAGAAATAACAGAAAGAGCAGAAGGGAATCAAACGAAAAAAAAAAACAGCGTAAGCGGAAACAGTCAAGATTGTGGCTTTTAACTTCGTGTAAGCGGAGGGGGAGGTGCCGTAAAGCAAAAGCAGTGCCTCCTTTATCAACCGAGAAGCTTCGATGTCGGTTTTCAAAGCGGCCAACAATTACGTCTCCGGAAAGAAAGAAAGAAGAGAGAGAAAGCGAGAAGCAAAAAACGGATGTGGAGTCCACCGGAAAGCAAATTACAGGGCAGACAACAGCGCAGAGCGCAATTCAATGCGCTGAGCTAACCACTCATGCAGAAGTGAACACACACACACACACGCACGCACAAGAAGTGTACAAGAGAGAAGGCAGAGGTGAGAGAGAGAAGCAAAGAGAGATCTAAAAAAAAAAAAAAAGAGGTGCAAAACCGAAGGAGTACAAGAGAGATGTAGGCAAGACCAGGGAGATGAAGCCCAAACTTCCTCACCCCTGAGATCAGCGGTGGAACTAGGATAGTTGACAGCACCATGCACCGCACCATCACGTATGGGTTAAGCACAATCTCATGGAAGATGTTTAAACCTCTCACACTTTTTTTGCTGTTGTTGTTGCGTGCATTTCTGGTGACTTCGCGTCGACCACACAGTGGTGAAATCGCAAGAGAAAAAAAAAAGTGTGCCAAGCCTACCGACGCGTACCCCGCGCAGCAGGCCGGCAAAGATGCGCTCTGATTGACGCCCATCAAAAGCGAAAAACAACACTGAGACACTAAGAGCATACATGAGCAGTGGCAGGTAAAAAACAACAACAAGAGAAATTCAAAAAGAAATGAGTCAGTTGGGACATCAGGCACAACGCTGGACATCCGAAACAATGCTGACTCTCTTTCTCTCTCTCTCTCTCAAAGGGCGAGACTCATGAGATCGTCGTACTCGTCGTGCGCCTCCTCCCGCCCTCGCTTGCGAGACTCCTTCTGGAGCTGCGCCTCCCGCTCCTTCGCAAACCTGCTCCGCAGATCCTCACTCTGCAGCAGCTGTCGGACCTGCTCCTCCTCGCTGACGCCCATCTTGACCCGCTGCGTCGCCTTCTCCACCACCCCAGCCTGCTCCGTCTGCGCCTCCCGCTTCTTGCGCTCCTTCAATCCACCACGCTTCTGGCGGTTCACCTCCCCACGGACAAACACAAAAGGGACGGAGAGCGCCTGCGTATCCTCCGCCGTGACTTTCCCTTCAGCGCAGAGACGCACGAAGGCCGCCCGCAACTTCTCCTTCTCGGCCTCTCCCAGCGAGCCGTCCGGGGCGGCCGCCGAGAGATCGGCCTTGGCCACCAGCGCACACTTGCGGCCGAGCTGCGCCGCCCCCTTCCGCGCCGCCTTCAAGGTGGTCGCGTCCGCCTCAGCCTCCTCATCGCCGAAGACCTCGGTGAACAGCGGTGCCCGGAGCAGCAATCCAGCGTGCAGCTGCCTCGCACGGGAGCTGCTGGCGACGCTCTTAAAGTCCTCGCTGCCGAGGAGCCGTACACCGGCGTCGCTCATCTTGCTCAAGGCCAACAGGCCGCCAGCCTTGGTGACGAGTTCGCCCGCCACAGCGGCACCTACAAGCGCCTCCAAATTCGGTGCTGACATGTACGATCAGCTCGCTAACTCTGCTCTGAAAGTGAAACAAAACGATGAGAGAGACATCGGTTGCGTGAATAGTGGGGAGCAAAAAACAAAAGTGGGTATAGCAAAGACGCGGAGAGGGTTGACAGAGATGTCAACATCGAAGAAAGTAATGAAAGACGTTCTATGTTGCATTTTTATTTTGTGTGCGTGTGTTGCTGTTGTTTTAGTGATACACGCGGGGTAAGTGGTCAGCCTTCCCTATTGTTTCGCTACTACTCTTTTTTCTTTTCCAGCCTTCGTGAAGTTCAGCTCATGTTTTTTCTTTCAGCATCACGCGATCCACGATGGTGAGACACACTTGCAGCAGCAATGCCTATCTGCCAGGAAGAGAGACGCTCTCTATCTTTAAGAAATGCAGCTTCTTTATTTCACACTCACAGGCAGCTTTGCTTATTTCAATTATTTTCAAATCTTTATCGTTTAAACGTGTTTAGAGGCTGCAGGCCGCCTTTTCTGTTTGTTATATCAACTCTCCTCCTCTTATTCTTCTCGGCAAAGATTATCTGAAATGTGCGATGGGTTTAAAGCACGCACACCCCCGCCGGGCTTCGGTTTCCTCGGTAAAGATTGAAACAATGCGCCTTAGGGTTGCTGGCGAGCCTACGCACTCCCAGACCGCAACGATCGAATTTGGAACACCAGTGCATCGCACTCGCGCTGCAGCTCGTCACAGCGTGCCTCCGCCACTGCCACCTCCTCGCCCTGGGTAAGCGGAGATGCAGAAGCGTTCAGCGACAGGTTCGACACGTCGTGCTGGGTCAAAGACGCTCCACTGAGCACACTGTACTCTCCCGCAATCTGCGCCACACCCTCCTCCCCGCTCAGCTCGAAGGGAGAGTTGTACCACCGTCCGTGCCACAATGCTGCGGCTGTGTTGGCTGTCGTTGGTGCCGAGGACGACGATGGCGGCGACTGCTGCTTGGCGGAAGCGCGTGTGGACGACTTAGCGCTGCACCGCACAGATACCGCCCTCGACGCTCTCGCATGGCTGGCGTGAGTACGGGTGAGTGGCCGCTGCTGATGGACAGATGGCGTCTCCGATGTCTCCCAGCATGTCTCGTCAGCTGTTTTGCCACTCCCGGACGACCACCGAGCCCGTCCGCACGACTGCACCAGCCCAGCGTTTCTAGACCCACATTGGGTGAAGACCGCCGTCAGCGAGTTGTCTTCACCATCCACCGTCAGCTGCGTGATCACGATGCCGCGGGGAGTCTGGCAAACATGCGACACACTCGGCTCTTCACTGGCGCGTTGGGCTTTACTCGCAGAGACAGGTGCGGCCCACTGATAGAGTCGCACGCCAGCTGCGGTAGAAGGAGCGGCTGGCGTGCCTCCTTGTGCTTGCGACGATGCGGGACTCCACACTTCCGCGGTGGCCGAGGCTTGAAAAGAGGACGGCCGCATGGCAGGGTACAGATCAATCGCAGCCAGCGAGCGGCCACCCACGTAGAGAGTCGTCTCGTCCACCGAGCAGGCCACACAGGTGGCTGCAAAGCCGGTGGCCAGCACCGCCAGCACGTCACCGCGCACCACGTCCACGATGCGCACAACGCCGTCAGCGCCGAGCATCACCAGTGTCGTGCCATCGGTCAAAAACTTCACCGCCACGACCGGGACGGTGTGGCCCGTCAGACGGCGGCACTGCGTCAGACCGCCCTGACGGAACAGCATGTGCAATGGGAAGACGCAGGCTACGGCGTCGTGGCCGGCAGTGGCGATGAGGTGCTGCGAGCTGAGCGCCAAGTCGTATATCGGGCCGCAGTGAAGGACATTGTCGGACGACGGTTGGAGAATCGTTGGGGCAACACAGGAGGAGGTGCAGAAGAGCACGCTGCCCTTATTGGTGCCGATGAGAGCGGCCTTGTTGTGGAGGAGAGGAAGGAGGCAGGTGGCCTTAACGCCGGTGGAAGTGTCCAGCACCGACCCCACAACATCCTCGAGCGCGACAGCACCTTTACCAGTCGACATTCTCCCTAAATGATGTTGTGTGTTTCTAATCGATTGAAGAATCTAGCATTGTGTGTGTGTGTGTGTTGTTTTAGTAAACGAAAAGAGGTGAAAAGGGCGGGGCAGAAAATCTAATCGTGCATCTGATTTCCGACAGTTCGAGCCGCATTCTAGAAGAACGTGTAGCTTGAAATTGGCACATACACCGCTTTCACCTCACTGTGAAAGAATTAAATAAATAGTCGTCGTTATTTTTGGTCTGTGCTGGCAGCATAAGGCACTCTAGTGAATCTCATGACGCTGGAATACATCTTTGCAAAGGACAAACATCATTCCTCTCTGCCGCACGTGATGGAGGCTCGAAAAGAAAAATCGCGCAATTGCATGTAGCATTCTTTGAAAAGCCAGCGGCATGGCGATCAATGAAGCAATCTATCGGACATAATTGTGCTTGTCAAGTAGCTGTCGTGTCGACTCCTGCGGCCCCTGGCGCGCATCACAGTCCCACCGCCTGCACCTGGGATGCTGCAGCGCACGTCACATTATACTCTTTTTTTCATTGTTTTATATGTTTCGATTTCAAATAGCGATGTAGACGACCAAATGTGAAAACCCAAACTGCTTACTAAAAAAAAAAAAGAGACATCAAGACGGTCCGCAAACAAAACAAAAAAGTAAATAGAAAAGGGCAACAACAAAAGAAACGTTGAATAGAAGCCCTGCTCTCACCCTCCTCACATCTTCTTCTCTTTCGGTATTTGAGTTTGTGCTCAGTAAAGCATCTGCGCACTCACTATCACCTCGAGACACCCACACGCTTGCGCAGAGGGGGGGAAAGGGAAAGCTAATAATAACAAAATAGAGTGAGGGTGGGAACTCGTCGTACGCCACGCGCCAGCCACCCACTCCCCTCTCTCCTCACCCAGAGATATCCACGTGTCCGTTTGCCTGTCTTTACTTCGGCATGCTCATCAGCATGCCCGCATCCTTGGGCACAAAGGTCACGTTTGGCATGGACACGAGTTGGTTCGCCACATCCACCGCAGCCTCAATACGGCGCAGCTCCAGAAAACCCGAGCCAGACTTCTGAATGGCGTCGGAGATGAGCTGCGCGGATTCCGCCTCGCCCTCCGCACGCACGACAGCCGCGCGACGGCGCTGCTCGTTCTCCAGGACGACGTACCGGTAACGCTCCGCCTCCTGCTGGGCGACCTGCTTCTGCTCCACCGCCGTCATGAAGTCGGTGCCGAACTGAATATCCACCAGCGAGAGATCTTCGATAATGAGCCCAAACTGGTTCACCTTCTCTTGCATGAGCTGGAAGATGCGCGCGGAGACGGCGTCGCGCTTCTGGATGAGCTCCTCGGCTTTGTACTCCGCCACCACCGCCTTCAGGATTTCGTTGCTGACGGAGGGAAGAATGCGCTCATCGTAGTCAAGTCCGAAGGTGCGGTAAATTTGTGGAAGGCGATCCGCCATGGGGCGGAAGAGAACACGCAGGCGCACGTTGACCATCTGCAAGTCCTTCGTGCCCGTCATCGTCTGCAGCGTGCGCGGACGGACACGCACGTTGAAGCGCATGATCTCATCAAGACCGATGATGCGGCCTTGCAGGCCCTCACCGTAAACGGAATTCTTCAGACCGGTGATCTTGTTGTACAGAATACACGCCTCGCCAGGGTACACCACGAAGCAGCAGCTGTACACGCCCAGCCCCGTCGCCATGGCGCCGATCGCTAACCTCTGCAAGATCTTCGACATCTTTGAGTGTTGGCTGTGTGAACGTGTGTAAGATAGCAAACGAACGAGGGGAAACGACCAGCAGAGCTTTTTTTTTTTTAGTGTATAAGAAAGAAAGAGAGTTCGCACAGGAAGATATGCGAGTAATAGTATTTCTAAATAATAAAAGAATAAAAAAAAACTAATTTAACAGAGGTGCTTTCCATTGACGGTACACGCAAGCAAGAAGGTGCAGAACATTGTTGCGTTATGATGTTAAAGTTTGTTAAAAAAAAAAAGGGGGGTTGAAGAAGAACAATAAAGAGTGCACAGGTACATAAGCTGTTGAGAAGACGCAAACACAACCTTTCTCGCACAAAGAAAGCCACGCAGCTGCCCAGCAGAGAAAAACATTATCCTTCATTAAATGCCTCCTCTGATATCCTAGGGCTAAGCAGCAAGAGCGCAGCGCCAATCCGCTGCCACCCGCTTTTTTTTTTTTCTCTTTTTCCACATGAGACAAGCATCCCACACCGATCCTTGCAACGGAGGCGTGGGTAGATGTCTCACGTCCGCACTGTTGGGATGCTTCTCTACAATAACAGAGAACACGTAATGGTGCCACGCCGGAGGCGAGAGAAGGCGGAGAGGTTGGCACCCATCTTCTCCCTCCTGCCCCTCCTTCCTGCGACAAGAAAGAGAACAACGTGGTGCTTTCATGAAAAGGTGGGGCCGTGTCACAAAGCAGACACGAAAAGCAAATACGCGCTGACTCGTTTCTGTCCATCAAATACTTTTTTTTGTTTGTTTGTTTTGTTTTGTTTTGTTTTGACTTCGGTTCTTCAAGCGTACAGGCTCGACGGGAAAGAGAAGAGCATGGCGTGAGAGATACACAGCTTCGACAGCGCCAACACAGTGGATTGATCACCACAATAACAAAAAAAAAAGAAATTCGAAACAGACACGAATCCGAAACAACACAAAGTGAGGTGAGAGGACACACGAACACACATAGAGTGACCTGAGCCTAGTGAAAAGGAGAAGAAAAAAAGACAAAACAGTTCATTAACTCATATATATATATATATATATTTATATAATCTTACAATTACTTTTAAAGAAGAGAAGAAAACTGGGAAGGACGGCTGCACAGTGCACTTGGCATGTGAGCTCACAGGAAAACCCTCAAGGTTGTGCACCACACAAGTAAGCCTTCAGATACAGAGAAAGAAAAAAGACAGCAGTGAGTTCGTGCTTCCTCTGTAAAGTCAGACAGCCAGTCGATGCGAGAAGTGGCTGCACGGTAGCAGCGGCAAACCTCGCTAGCGCCAGTGCGCTCATGGCGGAGTCTCGCTGCTCGCAATTGTGCTCATCATGTTTTCACTTTACCCGGCATTCCCATCAGGCCGAAGTTCTCGTTTCTCCTTGTCTCACTACTTTTTATTATGTTTTGCTCTTCTCTGCATTTATGATGAGACATGATCAATCCAGAGAAAAAAAAACCGCGCTGTTTTCGTTAAAGATTATTCGATTAACGCGGGACCTTAAACCTTGAGGAGCACTCCACACAACCGCTAATAAAAGTCAAGCGAAGAGAAAGCCGTTCGGCGCCTATGCGAGTGCAGCCGGAGAAGGAGTACGCACTTTCACGGCACAACAAAAACCAGCACGCTCCCCTGTGCGGCCTCTCATCGCCGACGCACTCTCTTCGTAACTTGCTTCTTTGTATTTGGTGGTTTTTAAGTCTCCTGCCTACTCGTGGAAGCGCTCCTTGTAATCCGCAACCACCTTGGAGCACAGGTCGTCGTCGACCTCGAGCTCCAGAAAGCTGTTCAGCACCTCGGGCTCCATCAGCTCCAGCGTGAACATGGAATGGATGATGCGGCTGAGCAGCTTCTCCAGTCCCGGCTGAGCATCCTCGGGGTTGCACACGTTGTACAGCACGTCAAGGTCCATCCGAATCATCGTCTCCTCATCCGTGCCGAGGTGGGGCACACGCTCCCAGAAGGTCATGAGCGTGTCGATTGCAAAGTCGTCCGGCTCCTCCAGGCGGTTGTAGGTGAGGCGAAGCACGTTGGCAGCATCGAAGTAGACATCCGCGCGCGTCTCCTGCTCGGTGGAGGTGAGGCGCAGCATGCTCATGTAGCGCTCGCCGAACTTGGGGACATCCTCCAGAATGCCGTCCTCGATGGCCGTTGCAAGGGCAGAGGCAAACCCGTCGAAGACCTCCGTGTCCACCATGAAGAGCCCCACCACGAGGAAGCTGAAGGCCTCCCGCTGGGCGTCCTTGCGGGTCGTCAGGCACGCCGCCGTGATCACCTCCGTCGCCACCGCCACGCACAGCTCACTCTCCGACTCGAAGACGCGATCGCACGTGTTGAACTGCTCCACCCAATGAAGGATCATGTCGTTCGTCCGGTCCGCCACCCACTCCTGCACCATCGAGGCCACACGCAGCTCAAACTTTACCTGCGCCGCCTCCGGCGCGGGCGTCCCGCGGAAGGCCGCATCGGCCGGCCCGCTGGTGGCCGTCGCAGCGGCTGTCGACGACGACGAGGCCGTCGTGCCGGACGCCGTGCCGCGACCGTTCAGGCCGAGGCCGGCACCCGCCGGGGATGCCGTGCGCGGAGCATTCGACGACTTGTTGTTCGCGGAGCCCTCACGCCAGCTCTTCGGGCCGGACGACGCATCGCTGCCGCCGCGTCCGGCCTTCCTCGTTGCGGCTGAGGTCGAGGACGAGGAGGCCGCGCCGGCTGCCGGATTCTTCCGATCGCGGCCGTGGCTTGGCGGGGCTGCTGCGGGCTTGACCACCTTCACACGGGCGCCCCAACCGCCCTTGCGGAGATCGAGCATGTCCATGATCTTGAAGCGGATGCGGTGGGGGTAGGGGCACTCCGCATTCTTGATGAAGCCGGCGAGGGCGGTGAAGTACTTGTCGAGCTTCGTCTTGTGCGTGGCGTCGAGCCGCTCGCCGACGGTGGTGAGCAGCGCAACGAGGAGCTCGATGTCGTCGTTGGAGGGAAAGCGGTTAGTTTTCTGGCGGCTGAAGGTGATGTTGAGAATGTCGAACATCGTAGAGTGCGAGAGCACAGTGCAGAGGTACAGCTCACCGACAAAGGTCATATTAGAGCGCTGGCGACGCATGGCGTTGAGGCGCAGCATCTCAATCTCTTCCTCGCACATGTCCTTGGTGATGGGCAACTCCTCCTTTGCCGCTCGGAATTGGTTCTGGGCGGCACGAATCACCGAGTCTCTCAGGTTCGACTGCGGCCGCTCGCCCTCCTGCTTCTCGTTGACCTCGTTGGCTTCGTACAGGGCGAGGCTGAGGCACACGCTCGCGTACAGCTTCGCGTTCTCCGGCTCGTCAAGTGCCTTCTTGAAGATCATACTGACCACCATGTCCGTAATCTCGCTCTTGTGGAAAAGCTTATCGACGCAGAGCGCCTTGAGCATAATGTCCTTGTTCTTCTCCGTGATCTTGTTCAGGTTGCTCTGCACCAGGCGCTGCACCCACTCCTTCTCCGACTCCGCTGCGCCCTTCGCCACCCACGCATTCTCGCCGCGTACGAGTTTCGTCTGTCCAGTGCGGCGCCGGCGGACAACCTCCTCCAGGCAGAACCCCGGGTACGGAGGGTCGCGGTAGTTGTTCCGCACACTCAGGATCTGCTCCACTGAGAATTGCATAATGACGACGGTAAGGATGTTATTCGTGACGCGTCAGTTGTTTTTTTTTTTTTCGTGTACGAGGGGCAGATGGGCTCAGATAAATGCGTCCGGAATGGGCTTCTCTCTTGTGAATACTGCGCTTGTTATCTCCTCTGGTACAGAAAGCCCAGCTAATGTGTGGTTTGCTTGTTGGGTTGCTTCCTTGCGTGGATCGAGTCAACGTGCGCTCCTCTTCCCTCTGGCTGCGTGGCTAAGGAGTAAAGTGTGTTGCGGTAAGCTGCTGAGAGTCAAGGGGCTCTTTTTCTGAGTTTTGTTTTTTGCTTTTTGTAGCTGTGTGGAGCATGAACGTGCACTCACTTTTGGGAAAGAGAGGAAAAGAGGTTGTTTGTCGGAGAGCAAGAGGAGAGCGAAAGAGAAGTGCAGATATTTTCAAGTGTGTTATCATGATGTAAACGTACAACAGCGCAGGGCATCCTGCGTCTCAGATAAACACTATCAAAAGCTGACTAGACTGTTCGACAGAGGAATCCAACTAATGGGGTTAAGCTGAGAAAATGCGTAAGCCATCATGTGAGGTGACGACATCCCTGAGAGATCTGTACATGTGAGCATGGTTGTCATGTGATTACCGCAGATAGTGCGCAGCGACGTTGGTAGAAAGTACTAAAGCAAAGCGCGTCGTACCAATCAAATACCTCCCTTTAGGCTAAAACACAACGCGTACTTCGCATTAAAAAAAAAACGGAGGAGAATCCAAAGAGATCTGTCGTCGCAGAAACCATCACCGCCAAGAAAAAAAAGAAAAACGAAAAACGCACCTGACACATCTATCTCGCTTTCTTTCTTCTCCCTCCAACATTATGCCAGCGAAGACTCTAGCTCTCATTCTCCTCTTCACATTGTACCGTTCCCCTCAGCTGTTCAAGATGGAGTTGAGGAAGTCGTCGTCGTCCTCGGGGATGGCTGAAGTGGCACCCTTCGAGGATGCCGTCGCCTCCACCTGACCTACCCCATCGCGGCCGTCTGCAGTGTTGGCCGCCGCTGCCATCGGATCCGTCCGCGCTGTTGGTGGTGGTGCCCCATACGCATCGGCGGTGGCCAAACGCTTTGGCAGGAACCCGGCCTCGGTGCGGCCCTTCTCTCGGTCGATGATCACCGCGTAGCCCTTCAGGCGCTTCTTGCGGTGAAACTGCAGGGCACGACGCGCCTCCCCGGCCAGCCCGAACTCCACAAAGGCGTAGCGCCGGCTCTTTCCGGACTTGTGGTGACGCACGATGCGGACGTTGAGAACGCGGCCGAATTGATCGGCAAAGTGGCGGAGATCCTCATCGACGGTGTCGGGGTGCAGGTTGGCCATGATCACCGTGCGCGTGGGATCGGATCGAATGTTGAGGTCGGTGGATGGGTTGCGACGCTCCTTCTCCCCGTGCAGCTGGGCAGCCCACGCCTCCTGCTTGGACAACACAACAGGGGTGCCGCTGCCCACACTCGACGTGAGAGCGGGAGTGGTTGATGGTGCGTTGGTGAGCGCTTCAGCCTCGTTGCGCGTGTCCTCGTCCTTCTCTTTGAGGTGCTGGTGCATTGCCACAGCGGATTGAAAGGCTGCATGGCACGCGTGGTCCTTTGTCTGCCCTTGCTGTCGACGGTGCAGCTGCCCGATAGGAGGCGGCGGCGGCCTCGCCTGGAAGAAGGCGCGCTTCCACGCTATGTGCTCCTCTACACGTTGCAGTGCCGCGGCCTTTTTCTTCTGCAAGACGGACTCCTCCTCGGTGGTGTTGTCCATCTTCACGCTAGATCGTAATTATGAGGTCGCACTCGCCGGAAACCTCCAACACGGCTTCACAAAATTGTAAGAGTTATCTAAGGGTGAAAGATATCGAGTCGCCAAGATAAAAAAAAAGGAAAAAGCGAGCCCGAAAAACACTTTGCCGTTATTATTTTATTGATGAAGACGTGTCGAATCTGTGAAGGGAATAAAGTCGTCGAGAAGATCTCTCTCTCTTCTCTTTCTCCCTCTCACTTTCTCTCTCTCCGCAATGCTTGAGGAGACCTTTGAGCTTAACGGCTGAAGCAGTGCTTCCTTCCAGCTTGCTCCTCTCCAGTATCAAAAGAATTATATAGCAGGGATGATCCCTTTAAAATAACGCTTAATAAGATGAAGTGCACTCTAGTTGTGTGTTTGTGGCAATTTCTGAGAAGAAGTGAGAGCGAAATTGGAGTGAGAAAAGGTTGTTATGATAGTGCCGCCAGAGAGAGCGAGACACAGAGGTTTCCATGAAACATATAAACAAGGAAAGAGTAGCCGCTGCGGTCACCCTCCTTTATGATGGCACAATGACAACTACCCGCCAACTGTTCGGACAACAAACTTGCTGTTTTTCTCTTGTGACCGCTGCAATCGGTCTTCACACAAATCTAACGTCGGTGTGCGACAACATGTATCTTATCAGCTCGTTTTATCGTTGCCTCCACTTCTTTTTTTGTTTGTTTGTTTCTTTTCCCAAAGCCCTCAGCTCCGTCAACGAGCAAAACGAATCAGAAAAAAAAAATAAAAGATTATGTAGGTGGTAAGGAGGAAGCCAGGAAAAACAAATAAGTATTTCTTTTTCTTTTTTGGAGGTACGGGAACTATGATAGAGCAGATCGGAGCAGAAGAACGCTCCTGGTCCGCTGAGGCAAATAAAACACAAGAAAAAAAACACGACAACACAGCGAGGGTGTACGCTGATGAGAAAGAAAGCAAGAAGGAAGGAAGGTTCCGTTGTTTTTTTTTTTGTTGTTGTTGTTGTTAACTCTCTAATATCGAATTAAACACGACGGAAAAAAACAATCCTCATCACATATCACCCTCGATATATATATGCGTGTAGCGATCTAAACCTGATGAACATCTAAGCACTTCTATCTAATTCTATTAAGTCTATTACACATGAGAAACAGGAATTGACACGATTATTATTTTATTACATTCGGGTGACAAGTCCGTGTCACTGTTGGTGGCTTCTTGGCATGGCCAATGCTCCTTTTAAAGCGCAGCGGCAGCCGTCTCCGCAGCGTCACCTGCAGCCTCCATAGCATCAACGAAGCAGCACAGTTGCTTGGTTGGGTTCACCACCCACCCCTTTTGTTCAAAGTAGCGCCACAGCGCACTCGCACGGAAGATGTCGAGTCCGGTCAGATCCCGCAGCTCGCCTGGCGTAAGACGCATTCGGCCAGAGCGGTGGCGAAGTCGACGCACGCGCATCTCGTCACGCGTCTGCGTCATCACCTTTGCAGGGATGTGCCACAGGCGGCACAGCGCTTTCTCCCGTGCGTCGAAGTCTCCCGCAGTCTCCGCCGCGGATGTCCACTCGAGCTGCTCCTCGCTGACATCGTCTTCCGGCTGCCGGGAGTCCACAAAGTGAGGTGAGACGCCGGCCCAATGCGCCAGGCCCACCACCCACGTCTCCATCTCGCTCTTATCGGGGCAGACGACATCCACAAACTTCACGTCGCGGCGGTTCGAGCGAGAGTGGTACACGACGGTGAAGGACGTACCTCCATCCTTCCCCGCCACCGCGCTCTTTGCCGCCTCCGTCGTGCCCGCTGCGTTCAGCTTGGCGTATTTGAGAAAGCCAGGCGAGGAGCGGCCGAGGATGATCTTCTCCACCGCATCGAGATAGACGTGGCCGCCACCGCCGAGGCTGGAACGGCGTCGCGACTCATCCCAGCACAGCAGGTAGCGGTCCTCCCTCTGTGCCAGGTAAAACCATCGAGGCCGGGGGTGGCCGGTGTGGTCGATCTTAACGAGAGACGCACCCATGTCCATGTACGCCGTCACGCGTGTAAACAGCGCCGGGTCGTCAAAGGAAGAGCGAAAGGTGCGTTTGCCCACCATAGCGCTCCTCACCGACTCGCCATTGACTCCCAATGCGGAATCCGTCGCGCGGCGCGGTGGTGCGTCCTCCCCCTCCTCTTGCAGCAGTCTCCAGTACTTGGGCAGCTGACGTGCCTTTTGCGGGGATGCTGAAAGGGCGTTGGTGACGTCGCCCAGTGGCAGCCGGCTTGGCCTGTCCTGCTCCTTCGTTCTGCGCCTCGCGCTCTGCACCACCGCGTTGCCGGCCATCGCCAGCACGGCGCCGCGCACCCACTCTTCCACTGTTGCGTGCCTGGTGAACGACGACGCCGTCCCGCTGCGGCTGCGCGACTTCTCGGCACGAGACGTGGCCTCGCTGCCACTGCGATCCCTCAAAGGAGTCGACGGGGACGGAGGAGGGTCCGTGCGCACGCGAAAGGCAACGAGCGCCAGGAATGTCGAGTGGAGCTGCGCGAGCTCCTCGGCTTTGCGAAATGCGTCCTCTGCAGCCTCGTCTGGTGCCGCAGAAGCTGGTGTGGTGTTAACGGCGCTTTCCGTGCCTTCAGATTGCGTATGCTCACACGCTCCATCGCAGTAGTGACGTTGATTTGTGCAGGAAGGCGCTGCGGCTTCCTGGTCCTTCAACTCGTCGACCAAGGCCGCTTGCGTCGTTACTGCGCGGCTCAGCTCTTGACGAGCCGCCATCAACTCATGCGCGGCTGCCTTTGCGAGAGCGAAGGAGTGGCGCATCACCGCCCTCGCCTCTGCCGTCTCCGCCTTGATGTGCTCGCCCGCTCGTTCAGCTTCCGCGATGCGCGCGTGCACCTCTGCCCGGTGTTGACTGTATTGCTTCAGTAGCTCCTTCCGCATTTCTCGACGCATGGCTTCAGCAAGGCGGTGCGTGCGGGCCTCTGGTGACTCCGAGTGCCTTAGCTCTGCCTTGAGCTGCGTGCATAACTGCCGCAGCCCAGCTGCCTTTTCTGGCCCCTCGCCCAGTGCGATGCGAAAGGGCAGCTGAAAGAGCCGATGGTCGGCCTCTCCTGTGGCGTTGGTGGAGGCGATGGAGGCCGCACGCTGCAGCAGTCCGGTCGACAGCTCATGCTGGGCATGGAAGATGTGCATGTCCGCAAGAAGAGCGTCGTGCACACGCAGGGACGCCAAGTAGCTCGACTGCAAGGCCGCCTGACGTGGTGATGCGGCAACGTCCGACACTTTCATGCCCTTCATCTTGTCAGCGAAGTAGAGGGAAGATAAGGTTTCCTCGCAGGTGATGGCAGTGGGGCTCACATTGACAAAGAGCACCACACGAGACTGGGGAGCAGCGAAGGTGTCCCGCAGCACCATTGTCAGCTTGCTATCTCGGTACGGAATGTGGGCTGAACAGTGGTAGAGGTGATGCACGACGTTGCCGAGAGCAGTGAGCGAGGCGTTGATGCGGCGGAGCTCGTCAAAGCCGGTACCGTGCACGTCCGCGTGCTTGGCCTTCTCACTGCCAGCAAGATCGGCTACGGTGAGTGCACTGTACATAAAGGGAACGCCGTGCGCATCAAGCAGCACGCTCGGTGCCCCCTCGAAGCACCGATTGCCACACCTTGCAGAGGGGCGCGCTGCTGGCCAGCCCGATGCCATCGCCTGACCGTCCCGCATGGCGCAACACTCCGCCAACGTCGGTGGTGTGAGGCTGCTGGGCGTCATCGGGCTTTGAAAGACCTCGACTGTGAAGATGGCATGCGAGCGGGAGGACGTGTCGTTGGCCGATGTCGCCCGCTGCACACGCCGCACCGCTGCTCGCTCGTAGACCGCACAGGCGTCCCGCAGCGTGTGCAGCGGCATGTGGGTGAGACCAGGGAAGTGCAGGGCATCTCTC
This sequence comes from Crithidia brevicula, assembly GCA_030849845.1. Taxonomy (NCBI): domain Eukaryota; phylum Euglenozoa; class Kinetoplastea; order Trypanosomatida; family Trypanosomatidae; genus Crithidia; species Crithidia brevicula. Next base: position 44,260 of record JASAOD010001893.1, on the reverse strand, counting down.
GTCATGATGGGCTGAAGCGCCGCGGCGGTAACACCCTCGCGCAGCAGATCGCGCAGCTCATCGTTGTAAATCTCTATGGCCGTGATACCCAGCACAACATGCCGCTCCTTCTTGTGGCGCATCGCTGCGCCGAAGCTCAGCATGTCCTGGATGGCACGCAAGAGAAGGCCGCTGTCTTCTCCAACCACATAAGTTGCCGTCGCGTCCCGCACCTGGTCCTCCGTAGGCTGCGCAACTTTGCCCAGCACCGTGTAAGTCTTTCCGCTGCCGGTCTGCCCGTACGTGAGGAGAGAAGCGTTCGTGCCGCTCAGCACGCCATCCACCGCATCCAGCGCGGCCGTCTCGTACACCTCTGCCTGTGTGGCGTCGAGGTCAAACACGTGATCGTAGGCAAAGTGCATATCTCGGCTCACCTTCGCCGCGCGTCGTTCTGCCAGTCGAAGGGTGGTGTCCGAGGTGGGCACACACACCACCTCCTCGTAGCGCTCGCTCTGCTGCAAGGTGTTGACAGCGCTGGCCAGCTTCGGCCGCACCCGTACCGACACCGTCACACGAGCATCATCATCGTCCATCATCCTCACCAGTGACTACGCACACAGAAATGGGAGATCGAACAACGGACGTGCGCGCGTGTACGCTAGATCTGTGCAGAATTCGTGGAAGACGACGCCCTGAGTAAATACAGAAAAAAAAAAAAAAAAACAGTAGAGAAAAAAAACGGAGAGAGTGAAGAAAAACCCAGAAAAAGATAAGAGAAGGAAACGTCGATACACAGAGAGAGAAAGAGAGAGAGAGAGACTGAGCATGGCGTGCTAGTTAGGCAAGAACTGAGGATAAGAACCACGCTGGAGAAAAGTACAAAGCTTGAGACTGCAAAGACGCCAATGTGTGCGTTGAGCAAGCCGATGCAACGCCTACACAATCAGCCGTTCGCCTATACGCGATAGCATCTCACTTTTGTAGTCGAACTCTTTGTTATTCTTCTTCCAAAACCTATAAAAATAGCAGCAATAAGGTGCACTAAACAAAAATAGAGCAAGCATTTTACAGCACCCTTGAAAATGATTCAGAGCCACAAAGTAGCTCACAGACACACGCACTCACGGTACGCTGACTGAGGATACCCATGGCGGTAGAATAAATGCTACACAACAGAGAACTATAAAATGGGGAAAAGAGGTACACGTTTGCTGCGGCCACCCCTTGGTGTCTTTCACCAGCACCAGCGCCATCCGTCGCGGACGCAGCTTAAGCTTTCAGATCAATGTTGATGCCGTCCGCCATGAGGCGCTCAATAATGGGCTTCAACATGCCCTGAATGTGCTCCTCCACCTTCTTCCCCGCACCGGGGACAGCCACGAGGTTCGATTCCACCTTGTATTGCTTGATAGGGTCCCCGAAGAGCTGCACCTTCACGCGCCGCTTCGAGACGACGGCCCGTTTGCTCGCCACATCAATAAGGGAGTGGCGAGGTTGACGGGAGCTGGACAAGGGAGCCGTTCGCGCACCCGCACCGTCGTCAGACGTCACATTGGTTGCCGCAAGAGAGGTACCGCGGGGAGAGGTGAGAGAAGGCGAGGAGGGCGGCGGGCTGCTCTGCAGAAGCTCGGGTGGTCGCATGGCGCGTCGGCCACCCGCCCCCAGCAGAACGCCGTAGCCGGAGCTGGGGTAGCCACTCGCACGAGAGTTGCGGCCCACCATCGAAGGCGTGCGGGAGAGCAGCGGCGTTGCAGCGCTGCGCGGGACGCGGTTTAGGGACGCCGGCGACGTTGCGCTACTCGAACGCGGGGTGGACGTGATGCCGTTTGAGGACTCCCCGTTTTCCTCGGCGCCGCGCTCGCCTGGGCTGACGTCGATGACTTCCTGAAATATTTCAATGGAGGCGACGCCGTCAATGTGGATGTCGCTGAGCGTCATCTCAAGTGGGCAGTAGAAGGGCATGGAGAGGGTTGGGTCGTTGATGGACATGGGGTTGGACCCTACGGTGTCCACGTTCACCTGCAGCCCCTGCAGCTTCAGCGAGAACTCGCCGTCGTAGCGCACCTTTACCATGATCGCCGTGTGCTCCAGCGACAACTCGCGAATGCCGGTCAGCATCACCTGTGGTGGAGTGGGGCCGATCTCGGGCAGCTCTATGTGCACCACGCCGCGCACCAGCTTGCTCTCGCCTTTGGCCATCGCCGCTCGAATAGCGGTTTCGAGGGAGACGCGAATGGCCTCGCGATCATCGAAGCTCCACGTGTGGGGCCAGTCCCACTGCAGCATGATCCAGCACTGGCAGACTTGAGAGAGAGAATAGAGACAATAAAACTCGATGTCTGTATGCTCAGGATCTTCAGAGTGAAACCTTTGACAAGGTGACGTTTAGAAAAGAAAAAATGTGGTTGGAAAGTTGGGCGACAGAAGAGGGGTCGGTTGCGTGCCGTGATCGCAGAGTAAGCAACAATATGATAGCGTCAATGCGCTGTGCGTCTGCTACGTTCGCTGCTCGTTCAGTACACACTAGGCAGCGTAAGCAAAGCGCCTCTTTTTGAGATCGATGCACTTTCAACGCATGTTAGATAACCGTAAGGTAAGTTTTGACAAGGTGGGGTTTGTTTGTTTGTTTGTTTTTAACCCCGCGAAGGCATCGAGAAGGAGGAGCGGTGGATAGTGAGATCTGTCATTGACCTGCGCAGTTATCTGCCACACAGCACTCAACAAAAGAGCGAAGCACTTACCTAGGTAACCCTTAACCTTTATCTTGTGCGACTGCCAAGCGTTCCCCATACACACAGTTACACACACTTGCAACTGCGCAGTGTGGTGAGCAGGAAAACAATTTCAATGAATAGCGAGCAGAGGAAAGTGGTCGGCACCGTTTTTCTCGCCAATGCGATAACGCTAGTGGGCAGTTATTAGAACAGCAGCGCTAATTTGTTTTTCTTTTGTTTGCCTCTCCTTAGAAGTCTGCTCACATCGTCGAGCATTGCCTCTCCCCTTACTGATATCGATTGACTGGTGCGGTGTCTTTAATTGTTGGTTAGAGGTTTTAATGCAGTAGATGGAAAAGCATCGGAAACGAAAGCAACCTAAGCCTCGCTAAAGACAAACCCATCCCTGCTGTGCATGTAAAAATAAAATGTGAACAAAACTCGTTTGACCCTCACACAAACAATTTCAAACAAAAACGCGCCTAACGGAAAACAACAGATACAGGTGAATCTCATTCACAAGACTGAAAGCCGTCTCCATGCTGCTGTAGATCCTTTCCACGCTGACGATTTCTAGACTCTGCGCTCGCCTGGCGACCGGCCAAACGGGATGACGCTGCCTAGCATGCTGCCCACCTGCTCCTTCCCCTTGGGTTTCGAGTGCTGGCCAAAGCGGCGCAGCATCATGTCGCGTGGTCGCAAATTCCATGCCGTCTTGAGAAGGCGCAGTTGGTGGGGCGGGGTGTCCGCAATCGTTGTCTCTGCATCCTCGCCGAGCGATCCTGACGAGCTCTCCGCCTGCGCCGCTTCAATGGCGACACGGAAGGTGTCCAGCTCAGCGGATGTGCCGTGCGCTGTCTGACACATCGTCAGGCAGGTGAGGGTGTCGTCGTTGACCGCGATCCCCAGCAAGGTGTAGAGACGACTAATGTCCGTTGTCATGCCAAGTGAACCGTCCGTGGACTGCGCGTTGGCGAGCAGGAGCGAGTTTAAAATGCGCGTCGTCAGAGGCTTGCCAAAGCTCACAAGCTTCTTCACTTTACTGTAGGCCGCACTCACCGCACCAACGTGGGCTGCCAGCTCGATGCATTGGTCGTAGATGGAATCGATGTTGTCCAGCACACTGCCCACCTCCTCCAGCTGCCGAAGCAGTGCCTCAGCGCAGACGAACATCGTCATCGTGGGCTCCTCGCTGACGGCGCAGGCCTGCGCAAACAGCAGTGTCATCTCCGGCGTTGGGTTGATGTCGCTGTGCTGGTAAAACTGCTGGTAAATAGAGACGGCCAACTCGCCATCCGCCTGCTTTGCGCAGCAGAGGAAGGCCAGGGTGTACAGCACGTAGTCAGCAGACAGTCCGCGCTGGGGGAGCTGGCCCAGCAGGTCCACCAGGTAGTCTCCCATACCAGGCACCGCACGGATAGCGTACACAGCCCAGTAGAAGCACTCCAGCGAGACGCGGATGTGTGCCCCGTCGGCGAAGCTAAGCGCCTCAAGCACCAGCGTAGGCTTGTGTAGCATACAGCACATGCGCATGTAGGACTCCACGCACTCGGCGCTGCGCTGCAGGGCGTAGAAGTCGTAGAGGGACCACACATCGAGCCCACGCGCGACGTACGCCTCAAACGACTCGGAAGGTGCCCTTTCCGCGTCCAATGAAGCCGATGCTGACGCTACTTCAGATTCCACACTGTTGTCGCCTTCGACAGATGAAAGAGCAGAAGCAGCCTTCGTCCCCTGTAACAACTGCTGCTGCTCCGCTGCCATAGAAATGAGGATCATCGTTTTGGCCAGCATGGAGGGCCGCGGGCGTAGATGGCGCTCAATCACCTCGGACATGATCGCCATCCCCTCCGCGGGCTTCTTGCACGCCACACAGAGCTCCAGCACGGCATCGAAAAAGTACGTGGAAAGAGTAAAGGTCTCGGCCGTCTCACCAGCAGCCTCCAGCTCCAACTCCCGCGCGCGCTGCAGATACACGTCCCAGCCCTTCTCCCACTCCCCGCACACCGCACAGCAGCGGATCATCTCCGCGTGTGCCTCGGGCCCGACGTCGACGGGTGGGATGTTTGTCACGACCATCCGCTCAAACATCTCCTCGGCACAGCCAAAGCTTGCCCCGCGCTGCCAGTCCTCGATGAGGGTAAGCTGCTCGAGCTGGTAGCGCAGAATCGCAGCACAGCTTCGGTCCGGCAACGGCACGCGTTGGTACAGAAAGTCCGTCAGCAGGCGGTTGGGTGTGGGCAGGACGCGAGCGTGTCGGACCAGCTTGTCAATGTCAAGGAGATGCATATCACGCTTGAAGTACCCGTACCGGGTGTAGCGCAGGTTCTTCGCCAGAGCCGTTTGGTTGTATATGTGCTTCATGTGCGGCCGGTCCGGGTCCACCCACACGCGGTGCGCCTTCTCAAAGCCCGGCTCACCACCGAAAAGGCCCATCGCAGACGTGGTGAGGGCGGGGCGGTGCAGCTCCTTGTAGGCCGCACTCTGCACATGCGTCTCCAACGCCTTCTGTGCAGGCGCCACATCGTCAATCCAAAGCACCGGCTCCTGGCTGGCTTGCGAGGTTGTCGCTGCCGCGCTCTCCCTCATGAAAGCAGAGGCCGAGGCAACCGCCAGCGATGCGAAGCACCTCGACACAACTGTGACGGACAACATAACTTCTTTCAGGTGTCGAAAACAAAGAAAGAGATATAAGATATATATGTATATCAAGTAAGGGTCTTGCTGACAACGAGATAATGGTCAGCAAGAGTACAGAACAAACAGAGGTGAGATGCGACAATAGCACCTTCAGTGCACACTCGAAAGGCAAAAAAAAAGGTGAGGGATAAAGCAGGTATGCATGTGGACATGAATAAAGAGGATGGAAAAGGAGAGAGAAAAAGAGGGCATCAATGTGAATGTAGGAAAAAAAACACTTCGAGATTGTGTTATAATAAAGGACATGTGAATTATCCGGTTTGTCCTGCTCACTCCTTGCTTCTCTTTCCAGCTTGGCTATAGAGTACTTGAGGTCAAAGAGCGCATGCCAAAATATAATATATATATTATTATTTGATGGCAACCAGATGACTCAAAGCACGACGCTAGCCAAATTGAGCACTGAGATACACGTGCAATACACCCTCCTCGCGCTTCCATGTATAGAGGCAGCTCAAATGGAAAAAAAAGGGGCGAAAGAGAGAACACAGAGCCGACGAGTAGAGCACCGCCCTCACGGTATCGTTTGCAGTACCGATTCCCCTTCAAATATCAGCTGGCTTTCTGTTTGCTGTTCTTTATTTCGTTTGTTTGTTTGTTTATTTTTCTCTAATGTGCAATTTGCAATCCGTTGCACACCCACACAGCGTAAAGCAAACATCAGCAGCTCCTCCGCGCTGGTTGGTTCTCACTGCCATTACAACATCGAAGGCAAAAAAGGAGTGCGCCAACCCGTGGCGTACATCACACGCTAAACCAAGACGCTTTGCGTCAATTACATCGTTGAAAAAGCAGTTTCTCCACACAAACACACAGAAAAACATGCCTTGAAAAGGGGAGAAAAAAAAAGTAGTTTACATCGAGGAGAAGAAAAAAACAGCGGAAAGAGTTAAGACTACGCCTCTTAAGTGTTTGGAACCGGCAAAGGAATTCCTTTGGCCCTCAGCTGCGCCTCCAGCTGCTCCACACCCCCGCGCAAACGCGCAATCTCAGACTGCTGGATCTGGATCTCACGCGCGTATTCCTCCTCATAAACGGACACGCCCGAAGGGTCGGTGGGTCGCACCACCCCGGCCCTCGCCGCCAACGTGCGCGTCTCTTTGCGCAGATCGTTGATCTCCTTCACAAGAATGACGTTCTCCGTTGTGATGCACTGCTTCTCGGCGCGGTGGTTCTCTTCGTCCTTGGCAATCTTCTTCTTCAGGCTTGCCAAGTTGCCCTCAAGGTGGTCGCGCTCTCGGTGGTATTCCTTCACCTCGTCGGTGGCAGTGCCGGCAGAGTTGAAGAGCGCCTGATTCGCCGGCTTCCGACCGGAGGTGTAGTTGTCGTGCAGGGCCTTGGCCATTGCCTTGAGGCGCTTCTTGTCCTTTGTGCTTTGATGCTCCTTGTAGGTGTCCCCGATCTCGGCCCACATACGGCTCTGGTAGGCCTTGGCCTCGGCGATCCTCGCTGCCACCCCATCCAGCTCCTTCTGCTGAGCCGCGCGCTTCTGCCGCAAGCTCTTGATCTGCAGCACGAGGTGCTCGTTGCTGGACTCGTACTGCCCGGTCTCAGACTCCATATGGGACAGCTTCTCCTTGGAGGCGTTGATCTCGTTGTCCTTTGGTTCAATCTGCGTCTTGAGCTCCTTCCGCTTGTACTCTAGCACGAACTTGAACTTCTCCAATTCTTGATTCTTCGTGCGCAGGTCTTGAATACGGCGGTCCTTGTCCGCGATCGTCTCCCCGCGCTCACGGAGCTCGTTCGTCAAGGCCTCGATGTCGCGCTTGGCGGAGTCGATGTGGGACTCCAACACCGTCTGCTGCCTCAGCTTCTCCGTGACGTCGGCCATCTTCGCCTCCAGCTCCGCACGGCTCAGGTTTTCCTTGGAGAGAAGAGTGTTGTTGGCCGTTTGCAGGTTAGCTGCCTCCTCCTCCTGCTCCCGGTAGCGCTTCTCATAGTACTCCTTCGCCTTGACGATCTCCGTGTCATTGTCCTCCTCGATCATGGCCGATATCGCCTCCGTCTCGGCGTCGTTGCGCTCCTTCTCCGCCGCGATGCCGTGCCGCTCCTCATCCAGGGCCTTGAACTCCTCCTGCTGCCGCTGCTTGTCCTGACGGTGCTGCGCATCGGCCTTCGCCTTCAAAGCCTCCTTCTCGGCGTTGTGCCGTGCGTTTTCCTCGGCGATGAGGTGGCGCAGTTGATCGGCGCGGCTGCTCAGCGACTCCAGCTTGCAGCGGTAGTCCTCCTCGGTTTGCTTGTAGGTTTGCGCAGACTTCTGCTCCAGCTCCGCCATGAACTCGGTGAAGCGGATGGCCTGCTCGCTCTTCGCGGCCTCGAGGGATGCGATTTGGTTTTTCTGCTTGCGCATCTCGCTGCTGTACTCGCGGTCCAGCTGCGCGATCTGCTCGTCGTGCTGCCGCTCCTGCTTGAGCTGCTGCTGCGCCATACGCTGCTTCAGGTCCGTCACCTGCTCCGTCAAGTTGCGCAGCAGCGTCATCGTCGCGTTCAAGTCGCGGCGGTCGACAAGCAACTCGGTGGTGTACTCGAGCTCCTTCGCGGTACCACGGTGCGGCGCCACGACGTCCCAGAAAACCACCATGCCATCATCGCCCACCGTGATGAGCATTTCCTCATCGTAGGAGAGCGTCAGCGCGTTGACGTGGCCGATGTGGGTGATGTGCGACTCGATCGTGATGTCGCGCGGTGCGGCGACCGCGCGCGTGCCCGCACCGCCACCGCCGTCAGCCCCGCCCCCGTTGCCGCCGCGATCGCCAGTGGGGCCGGTGAGCTTCTCGCCGAGGTAGGTGTTGTAAACACGCACGGTGCCATCATCGCACCCGGAAAACAGCAGCTTCAAGTTCTTGCTCACCGACATGCACCGCATTGATGCGTCGTTCAAGCCGTACTCGAGCACCTGCTGCATCGTCGCCCGATCTAGCTGTCGCAGCTTGCGGTCGTTGCCGGCGGCCCACACCGTGTGCACGTCGGCGGCTGCACAGTGGTAGGTGACGGCCTTTACCATGTTGTCGTGCACCTTGTGAAAGTCGCACAGGCTGAACTCGAAGACGGCGCCGTCTGCGCCGGAGGAGATGAGGCGCGTGTCGTCTGGCGGCACAAAGCTGACGCTGCGCACCTTGCTGTTGTGCCCCCGCAAATGGCCCAGCAGCTCGCAGGTGTAGGTGTAGTACACGTGGATGATCGTGGAGTTGGCCACCGCGAAGTACTGCCCGCCGTGGCTGAAGCGGCACGCGGCGCAGTTGCGAATGCTCAGCCGCTTGTACTCGCAGAGGTCCTTCTCGTAGATGTTGTACACCCGCAGCGAGTCGGTGAAGGCGATGATCATGTGCAACCCGGATGGGTGCATTGCCATGCTCAGGACCTCCTCCCGGAAGTGCTTGCGCAACTCCACCACGTTGGTGATGCTGTTCCACAGAAAGACGCTGCCATCGCGGCCGGCAGTGGCAACAAGAGGGCGTTGGGCACATGTGTCAACCGCGGTGACGCTGCTAGTATGAAAGGGCTGTCCGACTGGTTGGAATACCATGTCCTCTGCCTTGGTAAAGTCCGCGTTGGGCACGTTCAGCGCGTACATCTGCTTCGTGCTGGTGAGGAAGGCCAACATCTCCTCCGCCGGGGGAGGGGTAAAGGTGAAGGCGCGGATCACAGGGACCTCAGCCCCGATCTTTGATGCCGTAGTAAGGTCCGTTGAGACGCCCTGCGTGCCATCCGCGTTAAAGCGGAAGGTGCGCACCTTGCGGTACATCTCCTTGCTGCGTGTGCGCTCGAACAAGGTGATCAGTCCCATGTCACCACCGCAGACAAACCCTTTGGTGTAGGAAGCGAGCGCCGTGATGGCGATACCGTCCGAGGGCGAGAGCGGCAGCGGGTATCGGTACTGCTTGTTCTCGAAGAGAAGGAGGTCGCCGTTGTCGGTGGACACAACCAGTCGTCTCTCGTCCTCCATCAGCCAGGTGTGGGCAAGGTAGTGCACCTCCGGCGCCTCTACGCCGCCCGTGGCGGGAAACAGATGCCCATCGGCGTAGGAAAAGAACTTCACAAGACCGCGGCCCGACACGCAGACGAGCGACGACTCGTGAGGGGCGATGGAGCACTGGTTGAGGTGGCGCACGTCCTTCGCCTCGAGCGTGTTTTCCAGCGCGGTGCCGTGGGCCAGCATCTTGTGCTTCTCCACGTCCCAGTACACGAGCTTCCACTCGGGGAAGCCACCGAGCGTCACCAAATAGCGGCCGTCCTGTGAGAAGGACAGAGAGACATACTCGTGAGAGCCGACATCGGAGAGGTGCAGGACGGAGCGCCGCTTAATGCGCGGGGACGCGGCGGGGTCGAAGAGGTAGATGACGACGGAGGGTGACTTGCCGGACTCTGCCACCGCGAGCAGACGACGATTTGGCGCGAGGGCCATGGCAGTGACTCCCTCGCAGGCCGGCGTGCATGGAATGAGCTCCTGGGTGCCCTGCTGTGTATCGAGAAGCACCACGCTCTCACCTGCGATCCACACAATGTAGTCCTCGTCAAGGTAGTGGATGCCGTCCTTTACGTCTTCGCAGACGCCGAACACCATCCGGCGCTCGATCATCTTTGGGTTTTGCGACATGGCAATGAGGAGCCTTTCGAATGTCCTTCTCTCTGTCTGTAACGTGTTGAGGCGTCAGGGCGAAGACTGAAACCTCTTAAGGCAGTGGAGAAAACGAAATGTGTGTCCTACCTTTTTGTTTTTTCTCTTTGTAATAAGAGAAGCGCCAATATCCTTCTCTTCTTGTTGACCAGCAAGCATTCCATGATTGAAAGAAAGTGCCGAGAAAATAGGTGGGAAAACGTGAAGAGTTGATGAGATGATTATTGTTTTTTTTTTTTTTTTGACAGAAAGTGCATATCGGAATTCCTTTTATTATTATTCCTTAGTCAATTTGCTTTGTGGCCTGAAAGATCACAGAGCCGTTGCAGTCAGATGATGCTTATTGGGGGAAAGAGAGGGCTGCCAAGCACAATGACGCTTCTGAGCGATGCAGCTTTCCCAACGTAGAGTCCAGACTTTGATCTCTGGGCTCCTTCTCATCCACGAAGATAAATATGCGCGTAGAAGCGTACGTTCGCACAGCATGGGCGACGCACCCTGTTTAACAGAGTCGACAATAAAGTAAAAGCAAGAGTAGACTGGTAAGGGAACTCAACAAAGAAAACAATACCGGGTTTATTTTTGTTCTGCTGCTGAATAGTGCTATTGTTTCACAACCCCTCGCTGTAGCGCTTAACACATGAAAAATTCAACTTTCCCTAACACCTCCATGTGATGTTAAAAAAAAGAAAAATCAAATAGAAGGAAGGGAAAAGGCAAGGAGAAATGAGGAAAAGAAACCAAAACATCACAGCTTTCCATTTCTCACTCTACCGGCCGTGCTCATCGTCAATTTATCTATAATCTTAGTATTCTATGAATGCATATGTCCGCAAAAACAAAAAAAAAACAAAGGAACGACACTGTCCGGGAAATGAGGTTCTTCAATTTACACCCCGGCGAAGAGCGAGTCCAGATTCACGAATAAGTGGTCGATGCGCTTGTAGATGGTTTCCGCGGCGGCGTTCAGCGGATCGACCGGATCGGCGACCTCCTGCACACCTGGGTCTGCAGCCTCTGCGAGGGTGTAAAGCCTCCGGTCCACGCCAAGGCAGCGTCGTGCTTGGTAGAAATGTGCCTCCTTCACGCGTGTGGCACACCCTGGAGCGTGGGGCACATCAAAAAGCGCGCGGTAGTATGTAAACTGCGTCCGCACCGCCTTTACCGCCGCTGCGGTGCCGCCGCACTCGTAGAACTGACGAAGGATGCCGTAGCACGTCTGAGTGAAGCAGTTCGCCACGTAGTCCAGCGGCAGCGACTTGCGGCAGCTTGTGCAGACATAGAGGTCAAAGCGCTCCTGCTGCCCCGCAGCATCAGCCAGCACTTCCAGTACACGGGTGTGGGGGTTAATAGGAGTCATGAGGCGGCAGTGGATGCAGGCAACCTGCAGGGGAAGCGCGGTGGGGAAGCACTCCTCCAGGCTGCGATTCTGAAAAAGCGAGCTGTGTGAGAAGTCGTTCATGTTGTTTGCCTCTTCCTCCTCCGGCTTTGCGGTGGAGTGGTAAGCGATTCCCATTGCCTCGCTCAACTGCGCGTTGGAGAAGCCCTGGATGTGCTCACACAAGCGCATCACCGGTGGGTAGATCTGCGCGGTGAGGTACCACTCTGCGTCGAGGTGAAGCTGATTGTTTTGCCGCACCTCCTCCACATGGAAAGCTTTGTCGCTCAGACGCTCGCCCGTGCAAATCACATACGGGATAAGGTCGCCGACGCGCACGAGCTCCTTGCGCTGCTTCATGCGCAGCGCTACGGCGGCATGTGGGAAGCTGTTCCCACGGTACGCCTCCGGCTCCTTCGTCAGACTCTTCGAGATGACAAAGTCATCCAGGGTGTAGCGACCGTCGCGGACCTGCTGTGCAACGTCGCGCATGTAATTCATGACGTAGTCCAGAATGTCCTCGCTCCCCTCGGCGTTCAGCACCCGGCTCAGCACCGAATCGCTGACCCGCTTCGACAGCGGGCACCAGTCGCGGCGCACCATGTCCAACCCCTTCACCTCCTTCTTGTATGACTTGCCCTCCTCCTGCCAGTCCGTCACAGTCAGGGCGGCGTACTTCTTCTTTTTGAGCAAAAGAATCGCGCGAAAGATGCCATCAATGTCGATCTCCAAGCTCTGGTAGCGCTTGTTAATCTTCGCCTTTAGCTCTAGGCCCAGGTCGCGCACGGCTTTGATGTCATTCTTGATGCCAGTCTGGATCATCACGGAGTCGGTATCGCCGTAGATAACACGCAGTGAAGGATTCAGCTGTGGTATGAGATCGACCGTGCTCTGCAGCGCAAGGCGTCCCTGTCGGGTCACGAGCTCAGCCAGCGGCTGTGCATGGAAGCGCGAGTACTCGAAGCCCAAACATCCGTACATGCTGTTCGCTGTTAGCTTGAGCGCCTTCTGTCGGATCTCCAGCAGCGCGAGGTTGTTGGCATCCCGCTCTGTCTTCATCAAGCGCTTCACTTCACGGCGGCTGTCGACAAGGCTCTTGATCACCTTTGGCAGCACGCACTTGTGCAGACACGGCGCAGACAGTCCCGCAGCAGCACAGGCGGAACAGATCAGATTCTCCGGTGGCGGGACATCGACCTCGCTACGGCTGCCGCGGTCTACTGTGGTGTAGCAAATGTTAAACTCCTGAATCAGCGACGGGTATAGGGAGTTGAAGTCGAGAAGAAGTACGTAGTCCGAGTACAAGCCGCATTTGGGGTCGAGCACCATGCCGCCTTGGTACTTTGCCTTTCGCTTACCCTCCTCCTCGTCGTCGTCGTCGCGCCCGCGCTTGAAGTCTTGCACGTAGCGATCCGGCGTTATAAACTTTAGATCGTGGAACGTGTGAAGCAACAGGTACTCGATGCGTTCGGAGCGGGCTCCAAACAGCGTTCGACTCCACAGGTTACCAGCGATGGCGGTGAGGCGCCGCGTGAGGCGAATCATGTCGAGGAGCGAAACAACCGCCGTCGACAGCACCGCACAGTTGCATACCTGCAGAAGGATGTCGTAGACGTCTTTCGAGGCAGACAACATGGCTGGAGTGAGTGTGGAAATTCCCGGCTCAAAGCCACTGTTGCCTTTCGTAATCCCCTGCAACTGCATCTGCTCAGCCAGCGCGAGAAGCTTGTAGTTCACCGTCTTGTAGTGCTCCCGCGCGAGGAGGTAGGAGTCGACGACGAGACGGCCAATGCACGTCTCCTTCTCCAAATTCACGTTTGCTGCGCCATTTTGAAGGCGAGGGTGCCGCTTCAGGTCCAGCCGTCCAATTGTCGACCATGACGCTACGTTCAGCTCTTGATAGCGCCGGAGAAGGGTATCGAGGGTGAAGCCGAGAAAATTGTGGCCGATCATCATGTCCGCATCGATCTCGCCAAGCTGCACCGAAAGCCACTCTAGCAACGCACGCTCCGTAGGAAAGCGCCGTACGCCAGGAAGTCCTTTCGCGTTGCAGAAACTCTCCAAGTCGAACGGGAGAGGCATTTCAACTGAGCCGGGACGCACACCTGTCAGTATTTTGTCCGGAATGTAGTGGAGGTTGCTTTCAATGTTGACGTTTTTGTAGACCGCCACCGACGCAATGAGAATCTCATTGCACACACCTTTGCTGTCCAATTGCGCGTGTAGTTGAATGCTTGCCAGCGTGAACGGCGGCACTTGTGCTTTTGTTTCCTCGACACGGAGGGCCTTCGGTGTCTCCACGGAGAACTCCAACGCGCAGTGAGAAATGCGATTTGCAGACTCTGCGAGGCCGGTGAGACGCAGAAAGCAAGGACCCTTCAACTTCCGCTTGATCAAAAACAGCTCCAAAAGTGAGGTGGAAGCTCCCATGATGACCTTTATGTGACGAAAAGGACCCTTGGTGCTCAACGGAGGAAAGCGACCGGGATAGCGCAGCTTGGCCCACATGGTCTTCTCGCGCGGCACGTCCGGTTCTTCAAAGGCGTAGTAGCGCTCCACGAACTTGATGCGCCGCTGCTCGATGCCTTGGTTTCTGCAAATGTAATTGATCTCCTTCACAACGTCCGACTGCAAAGACCCTTCCTTCGGGAGAACAAAAATGCTCCGGTACATGTTTCGCACACGCACACAGCAGGAGGGGTACGTGACCTGCCCATTCTTCTCCATCGCCATCTTGCCAAACAGGAACAACGACCCCGGGTCAACAGAGAGCGTGTGCGGTTGCTCACGTGCGTCAAACCAATAGAAGGAGCCTTCGGTTATTGCTTCGGGCTTCGCCTCACCTGCTGCGACAGGAAGACGCGGAAGGTCAGCCTGTGGTGCAAGCGTGGTGGTAAGCTCTATTTCCTGCTTCGGTTTGTCAACGGTGCGGTAGCCGGTTCCGTCGCTCGGTTGCGACGGCTTCGCACGCACTGGCTTCGAAACTTGCTCACCCTCGAATTGAAACCGTTCGTCTTCAAGCTTGACAACAGTGGCACTTAGCTCCGGCTCCGGCTCGCGCTTTGGCTTGGCGGCTGGTGCTGCAACCTCCGTACCAGCGTTTGCGAACCGTGAAAAAAACTCCGCGGCGTTGAGGTCGCCACCATCGTTGCTGTCGTCATCTGATTCACCCCCGGCTTGAAGCAGGTGTGAGACATCAAAGTCATCGTCAACCTCGATTGTGTCGTCCATCTGATAGTTTTTCATGAGTCGCTCCATGTCCATGTCGCTCAACGATTGCTGCAGAGTTTGCTGCGTCGCTTTTGGGGGCTTGGCTGCGAGAGGAGTTTTTTTTACCTTTTTCGAGGCAACCTTTTTGGCAGATGGCAGCTGAGGAATCCTGAGATCGCCTGACGACGGAATGTTTTCGTCTTCGTCCGAGGCGAACATCTCCTCCCGGAGAGACTTCCACTGATCCTCCTGCGTCTCTTCGAAATTGGGAGCATTTGGGTTGCGGGACTGCCGACGTCCAGCTGCTTCGTTGTTCTCCGCCATTTCCGCGTTGGAATCCGCTAAATTGAATTGCAGTCTATGAGTGTGAAAACGATTAAGAAAAATAAAAAGGTAGCTGGCAAAAGAATGAAGGGTATTTCTATATGTATAGTTAAAAAAAAAAAAAAAAGGAAGCGTGCTAGCAGCAAATACACCAAAATATGTGTTCCCTTTCAAACTACTGAACTTCTATGAAAGCTGCAGTTGTATTCAAAAGGAAATGAAAAAGGAGGACCAAACAAAATTGGAGGGAAGAGCATGGATGAAACATTTGAATGGCAGAGAAGTACCACAATAATAGGAAAGAGGAATCGCTATTCAATTGGGGAAAAAAGGGGGTAAGCACAGTGAGTTTTTTTTTTTTTTTCTTCGCAAGGCCTTTACCCATATATATTTTTTTGTTGTTGTTGTTATCGTTCTCTATCATGAGCAACTGTTCGCAAGATTTGCTATTGACAAAATTGAAGGCGGTACAGGTGCGGGTCAATTTCGAGGACGCTGTCGCTTTACACTGGACTTGCACTAAGCCAGGATCCTGGAGGATAGTTAGGGCAATTGGAGCAGAACCGCATGCAGTTAATGCTTTTCTTTTGTTCAATTAAGGTGGCGCACATTTCCTTTTGGAGGACTGAGGGGAATTGAAAGGAGAAATGGTGGTGTGTGTGAAACGAAACAGAAGAGCCCATGATCGTTGCTTGTTTTGTAAAAAGAAAAAGGAGTTCAGAGAGTTCGTTCCTTTTCTCTGCGTTTAACTAATAATAAAAGTTCGTGTGGAGGAGGCGCCAAAAGTTAAAAATCTAACTGCTTGTGTCCTCGTTGCATACAGTGCCGAGACGCTGCGCATTCCGAACGGCAAAGGCCAGCTGGCGAGCCAAATTGACGAGGGTCACCATTTCGGCACGGTCCAGGGTAATGACCTCATCCTCACGGTTCATAATAATCTTCATCGCCACGGCTATGCCTTTTGTCTCCAGCTTTCCCCAGATGCGGCACTTTTCGCATGTGACGCAGTCCATCAAGTGAGTTACGTTGAGCATGATAGACTTAAACTGAGGGATCAGATCTCTCCCCTTCTCTGACTCTAGAAAAGCGCTTTCGTCAAACGTGGGAGAGCAGAGGAGGCGCGAGTTGAAGAGATCCGTGATGCTGTCGCGAAGCTGCAGATCAGTCGCCGTCGCTTCGCCGTTACGCCCTGTGTTGAAGATGCTGAGGTCGTTAAGGAAGAACGGCTTCGCCTTGGCAAGCGCACGGAGGGTGAACTGGTAAAGGATGTATAAGTTCCCCACAAAGTCGGGAAAAGGAGCCACTCGCTTGTTGTACATGTCGCAGTTGGGGAAAAAGGAAATGTTGTCGGTGTTGTAGATGCCCGCCTTGCGCTGCGGGGAAACGAGCTCAGGGTCCTTGTAAAAATTGGTGCAGACGTGCATGTTGATAGACATGTGCAGCCCGCTCAGCAGTGTGCGCAAAATCGAAACTTCTTGGCACATACCATCGTCCTCCGGAGACAAGCAGTTTTCCGCGTAGATAGCGCGCCAGACTTGAGCGGCAAGTGGCCCGGAGAACCCGGTGTTGCCTTCAGGATTCGCAACCAAATCGACAAACTCTGCACCGTCGTCAGACTTCTGCCACATGCCCCAGTCATCAAGATTCCCCGGCTTCGACACCGTTTCCGTCACGCTCCCGTCTGGGGTGCCCACGTCGCTCATATCGTCATCTGCACGCAATGCTTCTGGAATGGAGTCCGCGTCGCACTTGCAGACGTCGCATTTGTTCTCGGCGCTCGTGCACAGCAAGCTTACAGCCCAATAAGGGCAAGGCTTGTTACTGTTGACCTTGAAGTAGCGGAAGTACGGTGATGCGGTAATCTGGTTTAGCACAGTTAGCAGAGAGGTCGTGCCCTCATCAACCTCACTTGGAGATGAATGACAGTAGCCGTAGTCCAGCTTCGTCGTGTCAAGTATAATTCGCGGCTGGGTGGCAACAGCGATGAGGGGCGCACGCGGGCCTTCAAAGGTGACTGCGAAGAAAACCGCCAGCAGCACGGCAAACAGGCATTTTAAAGCAGTTTCTATGTTCATTTTTTCTTTCTTTATAATTGGACGCAAGCTTTCTCTGAAATTTGTAAGTGTGTTGGAGATTAAGGGAGTGCTAAGAACTCCGCTTCTGTTTGAGATGAGTATAATACAATAGGAAAGGGGGAGATGCTTGAGGTAAGTTGATTGATGCCTCAGCCAGAAAAAGACAACACAAAGCGCCGGGATTGTAGAGGAGCAGCAGCACAATAAGTCTTTTCCCGTCCCGCAGGTGGCTGAAACTCATAGCGCACCGCTCGACAGTGCGCCAGCCCCTGATATCCAAAATTACGGGCATCAAGATGCCCCGACAAGGCAAAGTTCCACCATAGGTATTGCTAATCAGCGTTTTCTTTTTTTTCCCCGTTGGACATTTAAGGTCACATCTTACAGAAAGACAACATCATCACAAAAGAGAAAAGTTAAGAAAGACTTACAAACCCAGCGCATTCCCTCGCATCTTGTTGATGCCGGTGTACGTTGTCGTGCAACGCATCACCGTATCGGCGATTGTACCACAAACAGTAAAGTCATGTGATGAGCAACTGAGCTTAGCCTAAAGGAAAAAAAAGAGCAAAAGGAGATCACAACGCTTCTTCTTCTCTCTCCGGATTACTAACTAGATGGAAGATATGGCTGCACGGTGCGAGCTCGACTACTTCTTGCCCGCAGTGGTCACTGCCTTCGGTGCCTCGTAGGTGACCACAAAGAACACCGCAAGAAAGGCGGCGAAAAGACACTTGAGCACGATCTCGACGTTCATTTTTGTTGTTGCTGCGGCGGTTGTGGTGTGGGAGCGGGATGCGATAGTAGATTGATGAGGGCAAGCTGAATGGGTTGGCTTGAGTGTATTGCAAGTAAATGGGTCGTGAGAGGGAGAGGCGTGAGAGGATTGGAATGGTAGAGCAAAACAGCAGAGTATTCCGACAGACGGCACTTCGTCGCCTCTGGAGTGCTGGAG
Organism: Crithidia brevicula; assembly: GCA_030849845.1. NCBI lineage: Eukaryota > Euglenozoa > Kinetoplastea > Trypanosomatida > Trypanosomatidae > Crithidia > Crithidia brevicula. The sequence continues at coordinate 26,307 of JASAOD010001893.1, read as the reverse complement.
GACATGTGCGCATGCGTAATGATAATTTGGGCAAGCGCGATGAGTCTTGAAGTGCAGGACTATTCTCTTTGGGAACGGAAGCTCCGGTTAGAAAAGTATGAATTTTGTGCGTGGCAAAGAAAAGCAGTTGGAGGTGTCAGCAGGCGTTCAGCTCAAGGGGCGTACTAGGGCACGCACTTGTTTACAGATTTGAAAATAACAATAATTGACAGGCTGCAGCGGGAGAGAGAAATATGAACGGCATTGAAAGGAAGCAGAAAGGCAGATGCCTTAAAGTGTTTTATAGCGTAGCATGCCTGACTTGTAGATGACCCCAATCGTGAAGTTGTATCAATAGTGCATGGAAAACAGCAGATATTGCCATTTTTGATTGAAGGTAGCCCACGCACAGTTGGCATTTTTGAGGAGGGGGAGAGAGAGCGGGGGGGGGGGGGGGCGAATAACTTCAAAGGCGCTGAAAATGGAAAAAAAAAAACGAGCCCCACTAAACGCGCTGTGCTTGCTTGACCGAAGAGTTGGCTTTAACATATAGTTTCTACCGCAAATCCGGACATACAACCCCACGTAAAGCACGAGATTAGTTGCCAGCATCTGGTGCTGGTGAGCGCACACAGCAAAGCTTCAACGATGCTGCGCGGATACCGCCATAAGAGCCACACTAAATGTCTTTCTTTAAAATTCATAGTATCAAAGGCGCCTGCAGCAATGTGTAAAATCATGAGCTCTAATCTATTCAGTCCCTGTACAGGCGGAGCCTTTTGAAGACTCGCTTTAGCAATGCTAACATCGTGACTGAGAACCCAATGAACAATCAACCACAACGCCTTTCTCTACCCTCTTTCTCAAATAATCGATTACTAAAAGGATCACAAATGGAAAGAAAAGGATACCAATGAGTTTTAAGAATTATTTTAGTGCCAGCGCGCGTCGAACGGTTTTGCAGAAGAAAGGCCGTTCAGACGGGCGACCATCAGCTGCGCATTTTAATCGTTATATTCGGCAGCCATTTCACGAACGCGCTCTTGCCGAAGAGGTAAGAGGTGCAACAAAGCATCGGGTATACAACGTTTTCGATTCGAAAGCCGTGCGAGATGATATCAGCGGGCATAACAGACGCAGCAACGGTGCACACTTGACGTCACAGAACATTTTAAGACAGATCAAAGCGGATAAACCCAGTCGCAGAAGGGTGGCATCGCCAAATCGCAAATACCTTCCCATTCGATAAAGGAGCTGGCTAAAAATAATAACAATAAAAAAGCTATTATAAACTCGGCGTGTGGCCGTACTTGGCTAGCTAAGCGCGTTGCAACACCTCGCCCTCACAACACTTGCACAAAGACCCTTTAAGAAAAAGGGCGTCGAGCGCACTGCTGCAGTTTTGCTTTTTTAGAAAAAGAGGAAACATGAAAACGTCCTCTTTTTTACCACAAGCCAGCCAAGTGATCTACCACTAATCCTGAATACTTTTTGACCGTTTATTTCTGCCGCGTTGTTGCTATGTACTGCTGTATCATCTTTTTCGACACAAAGAAGTAAAATTTGAACTTTACGCCGTTTTAGAAAACCTCCTTTCCTGAAGTCTTTGCCGCAAACCATGCTCCTTTCTGAGAAAAGCAGCCTAGGCGCAGCGCAGGGGACGTCGTGACAGCTTAAAAAAAAAAAAAAAAATTGGACTGCTGCTTTTGTGCTGCAGTTTTTACCGCTCTCTCCAAGGAGAAATGCGTGAAATGAAATTAAAAGGTGTTTTCTGCTGCTGGCATTTCTTTTTTTTTTTTCGGAAATAATAATAATTAAGAGGTTTCAGACAAAAGTGTTTAAGCAGAGTCTCGACGCAATCTCTCGGTAGAGTAAAGGCTATCGTCACTTAGAAACTTAACGGCGAGTCTCTGTAGCGACGCAAATTTAAGCCAAGCATTTACAAAAATTGTGATGCTTGGTTGTACTAAACTTGCTCTTCTTTTCCCCTCCCACTGAATCTTACCACCCTCCCATCTTGTAAACTGCCTCTCATAGAGTCGGCTTCTATAAGCCTGCATACCTTTCTCTTTGTGCACGAATAAGCACCTGAGTAAGATTTTTCAAATCGGTGTCATCTTTTGCTTCAGAGGAACTCTGCATAACTATTCTTCTTATATATTTTTTATACCTCTGGAGTCGTTGAGTAAATCGCAAATCGTGAATTATCTCGCTTAAATTTTCTTACACATTAAAAAGCGGCAACAAGCAATTTTTAACACGTCACTGTGACACCATTTTAATCACTTTTTTTTTCATAGAACACCTCGAACTTATACAAAACAATTTTACTGACCTGAAAATGTCGATTGAGGCAGTAAAGCGCCAAATTCTTCTTGCAGTGGACGCGTTAAATATTCCTCCAAACCGCGTTCCCAATCAAAAGGCCATTTTCGAAGCATGTTCTGCTGCAAAGCTACTCAGAAATCGTCTCTTGCGCGAGCACACACGTGTCGTCGAGCGAATTGAAGCTTTGCGCGAACGCCAAGCATTTGATGAAGACAGCGATGGCGACGACGACTACGATAGAGAAGATGAAAGTGCCCCTGCTGCAGGAAATGGAGTAGGTCGCACAGAATTTATTTTCGTATGTGAGATGATGGTTGCGGAAAAGCTGGTCATTCCATTGTTAATCGCGCATGGGATGAACTGGAGCGAATCGCTTCTCCCACAGCTGCTGAAGCTTCTCGCTGTGCTGCTTCTTCCAGTTCCGCGGTATTCTGCCGACGAGTTACTTCAGAAAGATCTTCTGCAAAGAATCAAGACGAGGTGCGGAACCGACGAATTTTTTGCGCTTTTAGTGCAATGCGTTGCACCGATTGCGGAGAAGCGCACATCTGGTGAGCTCCAGCGCGACGATGTAGTTATTCTGGAAATCATTCTCACCCTCATCACGTATTTATTGGATGGCAACGTAGCCGACACCGAGCGCATTATTGGCGCTTTCTGTCGCAATCATGGAGTTGAGCTGCTCCTCGTCGTAATCAACCAGAATTACTCTCGCGTTCAAGAAACACGTTCCGCCGCTAGTGCTCGAAACGAACAAGCAAGCTCAGCAAAAGAAATTGTCAAGGATTCTAAAGGAGCTGATCCAATCGTCGGCACCGTTGACGAAGAGGAAGTAGTGCTTGATTTAGACGAGGCAACGCGGGAGAGTGCGGAGGATGAGGTGGATTTAGAGGATGACGACTCACAGTCTTTGCCAAATTTACCAGACTCGATGAATATTGCGTTAGAGCAGGAATTTAAGCAACAGGTTCACAATTTGCTGGAGAGTGAAGAGCAGCTTTGGAAATGGAATTGCCTCGCGCTGGCATCGATCGCGAGCGTTATTCGTTGCGTACCTTCGGAAGAGCTTGCGCAACTGACACTGCTCGATCACTCGAACGTTTCCACGCCGGATCAGCTGCTGAATGCTTTGCGCAGCGGGCAGCAACTCCGCGACTGTAAGAAAAACAGCGACAAATGGCGCTTTGTCGCCAGAAGCCGCAACAGCGCTGTTACGTCAAACGGTATTCTGGTTCGCGCTAACACAGCTGGCGTATCTGGCAGCCGAGCCATTGGAAGCGTCTCTGCGCTACTTGGATCGCGCAGAAAAGATCCGCTGGAGGTCATGAAGGAGGTAGATCTGCGGAAGCGCGGTCGTCTTATTAAAGGCATGTACCAGGGTGCAGCTCCGCAATGCAATCTTCCTCTTCCTACAAAAATTCAGCTCTCCCAGCAAAACAACTCGTTTCTGAGCTTCGGGTTTGAGCCGTTGAGTGCGATGACGTTTGGCCGACTGCAAGAGATCGCCACCGATGTTGAGCGCGCCACGAAAGAGCACAAAGAGGTGCTTGCGGGGTATAAGAGCTCCGGCGAAATGCTAGAAGTGACCTCTTCGATCGACAGCGTGCTGTATCAAAAGTTGAGCAGCGTGCTGAACTACATGAGCATTTGTCGCTGCACCCTCCGGTACGTCCGAATTATTATTGAGCAATTGAAAAGCGAGCAGCTTTCGTTTCTCGCCGTGTTTCCACAGCAGTGGCAAAGCATTTCCTCCGTGATCTCTCTTGACTACCTTGAGCTTGGCTTTTCGGTGCTGCGCTCATTTTTGGACAGCAGAGATATACGCCGGCGCGAGGACGTGACGAATGTCGTCGGCTTTTTATCCGAAATATTGCTGGTGCTCAATCTTTTGTTGCAGGGAGACATTGCATCAGACCCAACGGTAGAAGTTGCAGCGCACGCGCTCGCTTCCTCTGTTCTGTACAAGGAGGACAATATAAAGGTTGTTTTCGGCCTCCTGAACGAGTATTCGAGCAGAGCGATGGCTATTCGAAGAGCACAGCAGTTCACCCTTTTCACCTTCTCCGTTTTCCAGCTTATGGAGAAGTGCAGTTACAAAGGCAACCTCCTTCTCCCAAAACGTCCAAAGAGGCAAAGAATGGAGGGCGTTACCTCCGCCGGCGAGGCAACCGATATGGGTGGTGTGGAAAACCTTGACGATAACGAAAGCGTTGACTCCGCCACACTGGAGAATATGCACGACGAGATGCTTCGCGACATGGCCGATATGATCGACGACGAAGACAGCAACGTACGCCACAATCAGCGCGGCCGTCCAGCTGAGGAAGAGGAGAAAAAAGATGAAAAGGGCATCGTCGCTGAAAGCTCTGCTACGCTACCCGGTTTGTGGAATGAAAGCGGTACCTTTCTCCCAGAGCCGGTTTTTGAAACGCTAGGGAATGGTGTCACGGCAGACTATGACGAGGTTGCCGGATCAGAGAGAGCGGCTTCAGAAGGGCGTCCTCCTTCCATTGCGTCGAGCGGCCGGACAGCGCTGTCGACTATCAGCTCCGAGCGTGAGGTGCCTGTCAGCGGCTTTTTCCATCGCCTAGCTACGCCCAAAAATATCAATCTCGTCTACGCCGCACTACTACACTGGCGCATCAACGACGCTGATGTCAACCTGGCGCTCACTTTTCTGATGGACAGCCTTGTGCGAAACAATTGCGAGACTGTTTTTTTCAACGTCGGCTTTCTGCTGCAAATGCGCGAGGTACTTGTTCACGGAGAGAAGACGCACTACCCTTTGTACACCGTTTGCGATCGCATCGTTTACGACTTTTTCAATCCGGCATACGCCCGGATGCAAGATGCACGCGCTGCGGCGACTCTTCCGGACGAAGTGGCAAGTGGCATGCTGAGTGGGGCTCAGTCCTATGTAGGCTTTGAGGTTTCTCTGCGGTGCACACGTGCTCTGTTCACCTTCAGCTCGACGGATTACCTTTACCTGGAGGAGAAGGGCATGCCACACTTGATGGACCACACGGTAATTCCCCTCCCCGGCGAAACAGACGGCTTGGGCGAACCCCGCGAAGAGTCTGAGCTTGACGCTCCCGACGCCGCAGCAGCACCGAGCGCCGCGGAGTCCGCCGCCAAGCCTTCTCGTCGCACGTCGAAAAATTCAAAGCGTCTGAAAGATACCGACGATGAAGGAAATGATGGGGACGAAGCCGGCGCAAGTGAGGAAGAGGAGAGCAACGAGTTGGACACCACTGATACTGCGGGAGATGATATCAAGCGGCACAAAAAGTCAAAGAAATCAAAGAGGCATCGCCGCCACCATCACCGTGACAAGAAGAAGAGACGACTTGAGACTGAGAGGGCGGGTGTTGCGGAGGCCAAGAGCGGCACCGATTACGACGCCGACCTACATACGGGTTCTGCAGAGGACCTTGAATATGTGGCAGCGGAGATGGAGCTTGCAGCTGCTGCAATATCGCTTCAAGGCCCAATAGAAGAGACCCTTGTTATCGAAGAGACACAGTAGTCAACACACTAAAGAAGACGTTTTGTTTTTCTCCATCGCAAATCATTTAACGCACGCTGCTTTATAGAAGAAAGTACATAGAACCGTTTTTTTTTTTTTTTTTGATAAACGATCAGATTTAACTGAGAAAAAGAATCAGGTATCCCAAGCCTTGCAGCTAAAGTCCTTCGTATAGGAGTCGATAAAGTGGGTCGCAGACACAACGCCTCCAATCCGGCATTGGTAATGAGCTAACTGTTTTCTTTGCGTATTTTGCGTCTCGCTCCAGAGTGGCCTTTCCGCCGCGGCGACATGCCTCGCTTTACCCCCTCCCTCTTCGCTTTTTCGAAGTGAGGTGGGCACCGTTTCACTCGTTACCTTTCCCCCCTGATACTTCCGTTCTTTCTCTTGTCCGTGACAGAGCGCATTACTGGCTAAATTTTATTCTGCACGCGTGTCTTCTCCTCTGCGTTCTTGAATTTCGTAGAGTTACCGCAGCTCTTTTGTGTATATTGATACCTATTTTCTCGTCACTGCAGACCACGGTTTCTTTCTTTTGTTTCAACTCCACCTTGCTTTCAGACAAGTGAGGCTCTCGTTCTTCACCCCACCAGAGTGCCACAAAGAAAAGAGGGAAAGTAAAATCTAGACACACACGTTTACTCTTAGATGTCACAGGCCCAGAAATCGCAAGAGGCGCAGTCGAGGGAGGAGCTCGACCTCCGCGTGCGCCAAGGTCTCCAAAAGCGGAAGAAGTGCGCGCTGTGCACACAAACATTTTATGTGAACGAACTGCCGGGCGCCATCACGCACAAGTCCATTTTGGAGCTTCGACAGAAGTGGGGCATGGACGTCCGCCGCGGCGATCACATGCCGCCTCCGTCGCAGCTGTACAAGCGAGAGGAGATTTGCATTTTCTGCATGCAGTTCTTCGACACCACCGGCTCTATGCAGACGCAGCAGAAGCTGCTCGCCTCAACCCGCGATGGCATTTCACCCTCGCTTACGCTGAGATAGTGTATTTTGATAGCTCTTGAAGCGAAAAAGCCTTCAACGTCGGTTTGCGTAGCATTGTTTAAAAACGCAGCTTCGTGTAGACTAGTTTTTTTTGATTGTCTTCGTGCTCTATAGCTTCGGCTGTTGTTTCTTCCCCAGGATGATGTATAGTTTAGGAACTTGGTCTGTTTTTTTCCCCCCTGTCCCATTTAATGTATTGCTTCTCTCACACTATCTTCAGAGAGCTCTGTGCTTTACAGCAACTATGTAAAGTACGTTTGCCGTCTTGAAGCAACTCAATGGGGAAAAATATATATATGCTGTAAGAATGCGAAAGAGGAAGTATAATTCCTCCTACCCGTAGTAAAGCTTATTGAGGCGACTGCCTTATGTACGTTAGTCTTTTTTTTTTTTTGAATGCACCACGATTGTACGTAGAGGGAGACCACGCAATTTTTTTCCTGCTTTGCGCTACAACAACTAAAACTTTTTTGTTGTTTTAGCAGTGGTTCTCCGTCACAGACTGAAGAGGCGCAATGTTGCTTATGCGCATACACGCACCTAAGTACCCATACGGACACAGAGCCGTCTTTAATGTGCTCTCTTCTCCGTTCTCTTGCATTTTTTCCCCTTTGCGCCTTCTGCCTTCTTTTGATCGCTATGAAATATTAATTTTTTTTTGCTTCACTAAGAACAGCATACCTGTGTGATACACAGAACGAACACAACACCAATTTTACATTAGACTGCTCAGTAAAGTGTGCGATTTTATATGATGTCCACAACTGGCGCTTCTTCAATGACGGGGCGCGAGGAGGCGAGTCTGAGCGTGCAGGGTCTCCGTGAAGGCCTTCCACCTCCCCCGCGAGCGGCGTGGATGTGGAAGCCTCGGTCCAAGCTCACCGACAACGATGGCAACGCGAAGCATGCCACGTCGCTCTTGCAATTGCGGCGCATCGGAGCAAGACACTGGAACCGCCGCTTTGTTTTTCTTGATCACCACCTCTTCTGCTACGGAAAAGACAAAGGCCGCAAGGACAAGCAGGTGCCCTTCGAGCTCATTGAGACGGTGCGGAGGGAGACGCAGGAGAAGCTCCGGCGAGAGCACGCACCCAAGGAGTACGCCGACTTTGGTTGGTACCTCGCCGTGAAGGGCCGCACACTCCTCTTCTGCGCCGAGTCGGAGGAGAGCGCTGCACAGTGGGTGGACTACCTCTCCGCCTTGCTCTGTGCGATGAGAGGCAGCCCTGCCAGCACTCTCCCAGGCGCCACGCCTGCGGCTGCGTCTGCCGCTGTGCTGCCTGGTGCGACGCCTGAAGCGCAGGCGCTTGCCCGCGGTACCACGTTGGCGGAGCTGGGTGCGCTGTACGACCAAGCTCACCCGAACGACGAAACACATAACGGCGCGCTTACCTCGTTGATGTCTCCTGGAGAAACGCTGACGGATGAGGCCAGCATGCTGACACCCGGTGAGCGACCTCGTCGGCTTCAGTCGTCGCTGACGGTCAATCCCACTCTCCCAACCAGCGCTGTGCCGGATTCATCGACAACACGAAACGACGGCCGCGAGGAGCCGGCCGATCCGGCAACTGGGCGTCCTCCGGTCTTGTTGACCAACAGCAGCATTAGCAGCCAAACGAGTGCGGCGGTGATCACGCGCACAGTACGACAGACCAGCCGGCACCACACGAACGTTGGAGAAGAGGTGGAGGCCAGGGACGACATCGAGAACAACGATGATGATGCCCACACAGGCGTGTCATTGCTGGATGTCTCGTCGGAAGACACGGAGGGCGAGGACAGCAGCGACGGTGACGAAGGCGGGGCGGATCGCCACGCCCGTGCGCGCGCATCGGTTCGCCCGCTGACGACGCCCGCTCCTGCCGCGGACGAAGCGCTGCAGGAGCGCGGCGCAGGAGAGCGTCCTCTGCCGCGCGAGGTGCGCTACGCCCGTTTTCTTCTCCCCTTGGCTGCAGACCCACACTCGCACATCGGCTATCGCATTCCAGCGTTGGAGTCGCACTTCAAATCCGGCGACGACGCCGGTGGTGTGACGTTCTCGCGCGCCATGGAGAAGGTCGGGAAGCGAGACAACGCCCAGACGCGTGAGGTCGTTCTGACAACACGCCAACTGTACCTCTTCAGTAAGGGCGGCATGGCCAACAGCCAGCAGGTGCGCTGCATCAACACCCACGACATCACCGGCGTGGTGGAGAGCACCACTGATAAGGCGCTCATCGCTGTGTTGGTTCCTACCTTTCACGATATTCTGCTGAAGGTGGTGCCGCAGAACTCCTGCGTACCCGGTGCACCAGCGGAGGTAAAGCAGCAGTTCATTGCGCACCTGTACAAGGCTCACTGCGACGTCCACACAGAGCATCGCTTTCTCTTCCGCGAGTCCGCCTCGGTGGCGAAGGAGATCCGCCGCACGGAGGAGGCGAAGTTTCCCCCGCTCACCGTTCGCACCGGGGACCAGATGCGGGTAGGGGAGAGGGTGGCGCTGCTCGAAACCTTCGCGAAGAACGCGGATGAGTCGGTGTACTGGTCCTCGATGGTGCGGCAGGTCCAGGCGGACCGCAAGCCGCGGTTGTGCGCGCTCGTGGTGACGGAGAGCTCCATCTACACGCTTTCTGACACCCTGCAGGAGGTGGAACACCGCACGTTCATTCGAGACTTCCTCCACGTTGAGTACGATCGAGACGCACAGTCCATTCTGCTGCAGTGCAGGGGCGTGGATGTGCTGTTCAACATGCAATCGAGCGTCGAGTTCGACGGCTTTCTGAGTGTGCTGCCCACCGCCGTGGCAGACGGCTTCGGTCGCACGCTTCGCCTCACCCCATCCAAGCAGCTTTACTCACATGCGAAGCTGTTCAGCCTCTCCACGCTGAGCGGCGTCGGCATGACCGGGGCTGCCCGCTCAGCCGCGCGACGCCACCGCGGATTTCTCTGGTCAAAGGGCAAGAAAAGCGGTGGCGGCACCAAGCTCCTTTCCTCCTTCGCGGCAGCAGCCGATGAGAATGCGGATGACGACGGCGACGTCGAGGCCTTCCACAACAGCATTCAGGGCGACTACCGCAACTCGCAGGCCATCCGGCTGTTCTGCGCGCAGTTTCGCTTTGTGGAGGAGGTCCTCCAGGACTACGACGACGCCGTGGCCCTGTGGCAGCAGTACGAGGCCTCGAGTAGACTCCCGTGCTGGGACACGCTGCGACTGCGGAACACCTTCGTCACACGCATGCGCGTTGGCGAGATCTGCCTTTCGGCCGCGTGCCGCCTGCTCGACACGAAGGAGTGCGCAACGCTGGCGAAGGCGTCCGCGCTCGAGCTGCACGAGAGCGTGGTGAAGGGCATGGGCACTCCTCGCGCTGTCTGTATCACCTCCGAAGGCTTTTTGTTCTTGCGTGACGGCGTAGCGGCTGCGTCGTCTGCGACCGCGCGCTCAACCTCGGGAAGCGGCGAAGCGGCCTTCGCAGCACCGTCGTCGTTATCATCGTCGACCACGACACGCAACAAGGTGAAGAACCGCCTAAGTGTTGCAGTGAGCCAGATCAGCAGCGGCGTAGGGGGTGGTAGTATGGCTGGAAAAGATGATGATATGATTCTTGGCCTGATCGGGTGGTCTTCCATCGCCGCGGTGGTGCGGTGCCACAGCATGGAGGGCTCCTCCGTGGCAGTGCTCACGAATCGTACGCACCCTGTGGATTACTTCTTTCACTTGGGAAGCGCACAGACAATGCTGGATGTGATGACGGCTGCGATGGGGTGCTACGCGCAGTTCCGCCATGGCAATCCAGACCACACGTACCTCCTCCCCCTCTACTGCGCCCCCCGCGTGCAGAACCTCGCTGTTGCGCTGAAGAAGACCGTCTTCGATCCTTTCCCCACCGTGGCGCTGCGGTACACCCCGCACAGCTTTCACAGCGACCGATTGCGAATGGCCTTCATCCCTGACGTGGCCGACGCCTGCAGACGCTTCGGCGATAACACAATCCACTTCTCGGGCGTGGCCTGGCGTGTGCGGTCGGCCACGCTGCGCAAGTGTGGTGGTCACCTGGAAGAGGACCCTGGGGCTGACATGCGGCGCCAAAACAATCACCTTTACAAGTCGTACATCTTCGTACTGACCAACGTGGCTGTCTATCACTGCACCAAGGGCGGCTTTGAGGTGGTGCGGCGCACGCTCCTGACGGATGTGAAGGGCATCACCGTTAGCTTGGAGGACCCGGACACGGTGATGCTCTCGGTGCCATCCGAGTACGACATGTACTTCCGCATCGAGGGCCGTGGTGCGGAGGTGGTGGCGCGACTGCAGGAGGCCTACGTGGAGTGGACCAACTATGGCCACTACCTTCCCTTCGAGCGACAGGGCAGCCACAAACTGACGGACTTCGGCCTTCCCGTGCGCCACGCCCCTTGTGTGGCGTCGCTGGGCACGCTGACAAAGCCGGCCTACTTTAACGATCTGCAGAGCAGCCGGCCGGCAGCGGAGTGCCGCCATCAGACGCAGCAGTGGCATCTGCGGTGTCTGAAGCGCGCCATTGCCAGCTTGGAGCGTGCGCAGGCGGCCGCCCGCAAGGAGCGCCGCCCATCCTCTGCGGCTGGTGGGCCGCAGTGGTCAACGTGGAACCGCGTGCGCGCGGCGCTGGCGGAGCGTCAGTCATTTCTGTACTTCGTGCAGCGCCGATGCTTCCGCTTTGGGCTCGTCAGCGAGGACTTTGACGAGATGCAGCGTGCGCAGAGGCTGCTGCGCAGCTACAGCGAAATGGAGAAGAGCGCATCGGCTCTCATTGCCGCGACGTCGAGCACGGATCCCGACGTCTTTCAGGCGGCGTTGCAGCGCGCCTCTGTCGTGCCTGACCTGCGGCTGCTCGTGAAGGAAGAGACACGGATCTACGAGGGCTACCTCGCCCGGCGTGCGTGCCTCAACGCCATCTTCAGCGCTGTTCAGCGATACGGCTACAGGGCCAACCGCGATGGGGTCTCTCTTGTGGCTCTAGAGGCGACACTCCTCGACCTCCTTGCCGAGGCGCGTCGCGTTGGCTTTCACGCTGCCTTTCTGCGCTACATCGTGCACGTGGTGCGTGTGGTGGTGCAGCGCACGCAACTGCAGCGCGTGGTGTGCGACCCGGCCAATCAGCGGTGTTTGTCTCTGATGCAGGATGGAGGGTGGGTGCTGGTGCAGCAGGCCGCGGGGGAGGTCGGCATGACGTGGCGCCGTCCGGCCACGGCGGCGTTTGCGGCGCGTTCGCGCGCGTCGAGGCTGCAGCTGAACGTTCGTGTCGCTCATGTCGCCCTGAAGCGGTCCGCCATGACTGGTGAGCCAGCTCTCATTCGTGGCGCAACGGCGCTTGCGGTGTCCGTGCTGGAGGCGTGGGAGGCCGACAAAGCCAAGCTCGGGATTGACGCGGCCTCAAGGGCGAAGGAGAGCGACACTGCAGTGAGTGCGCTGCGCAGTGCGGTGCAAGCTGTTCAGGATGGCTGCACACAGCCACAGGAGGAGGAGCGGCATCTCCTCTTGCGTTCCGTAGAGGCGCTCATTACGGCACGTCAACGACACCAGCGGCAGCAGACGTGGACGCTGGGCATTGTGAAGAAAATGCTGTCCACGTGTGTAGAACTGGAGGAGCAGGTGGCAGCTGAGTCCTCTCTATTCGGCGTCCAGAACAACAGCTGCACGCAGAGTGTCCTCGCGACGGAGCACGCCATGCTGGCCGAGCAGCAACACCGCCTCCTGCTGCGACAAGCACTGGAGAACAGGGAGTTGAAGGCGCAGCGGCAGCACGAGCGCGAGCTGCAGAAGCGACGGCTGGCGACGCAGCGCGCAGCTGCGCATCGACAACGACGAGAGGCCACCATGCGAGAACGGCGGCAGCGGAAAGCGTTGACGCTGTGGGGCAGTCAGGTTGACCAGCTAGTGTCCAAGCTGGACGCCGTGCTCGCCGACGCTGAAGGTGAGACAGACGAGAGCATTCGACTCAGCATCAAGCGCTGCGTGCACCTCCAAAGATGGATTGCAGAGGCAGGGGCACGTTACGGTTTGACATCGCCACAAGCATCACCGTCGTCATCGCCAGTACCGCTGCTGCCGTCGCTGTCTGCGATCCACACTCAGCCTCTCGCCTCGTCCGCGGCAGACCCAAAGGGGGAGAAGGCACTGTCAGAGCTCCTGAAGCGCTTGCAGTCCGTCGCCGCTCGTGCCCAGCGCTTCCTCGACAGACGGGCGAGGGGCGGGGCAGACCTGTACGGGCAACTCGGCAACAGCAGCAGAGCCTCCGCCACCGGGGCAAATCCTCTATCGTTCGATGCTGCGGATAGTCAGGAGGGTGACGTCAATACCGGCACTGCGGCGCTCACGCTGCCAGCAGAGGTGGAGCAGCTCATCGCAACCCTCAACACCCAGGCCGTGGTGGCCTACATCCAGGAGCACCAGGGCAGCACGGACACGCCAGCGTTTCTCGATCAAGTACAGACGCAGTGGCAGCGCGCGCGGCGGCATCGTCGGTGGGTGGAGACGCTGCACCGCCATCTTCACGCAGCCGCCGTGCTGCGAAGCTGCGAGCTTCTTGAGGTGTCGCTGCGGGAGGCAGATGCCGTGGGGTACACGGATGCCGCCGTCGATGTGGCGCGCCGCGCGGTGGCGAGCCTGAAGGATCCAAAGCAGAGGAAGAGGGGTGTTTTGGCGAGTGAGGCCACGTCGCGATCGCCCTTGCTGTCCTCTTCAATGGCAACGCTGAATGTTGGCGGTTTGCTGGATCGCGGACAGCGTCCAGCCACACCACCAGAGTCGTCGGAAAACGCAAAAGACGCGCGGCGTGACGCTGTCGTACTTTCCGTGCTGCACGCCACAGAGACCGAGGAGCCGGTGGACCCTGAGGAGAACGCTCATGCCGCCGACGAACGCGAAAGCAACAGCGACACAGTCAACTCCAGCGCAGCCTGCATAGCCCCCGATGCTTCTACTGCGTTGCTGCCGGACAATGCTGACATCCGACGACGACCAAAACTGGAGGAGGTGGTGCGAGCGATGGAAGCTGTTGCCTACGCCGCCGAGGATATTCCACCCAGCCTACCCAACGCAAAGGCTGCGTTGCAGCAGCTGTATGCGGCCACGGTTGCTCTGGTCGACGCTGCGATCTCAGACGTAGATGCCGTTCAGCTTGCCGCCACCTCTTCCTCTACGCCTGATGAAAAGGCGACGCACTCGGACCACATTTGCGTGACCCCTGAGAATCCATTCTGTGCGCCTTACCTGCTGGCGTGGAAGGCCGTGCTGCAGCACCAGGTGCGACCCAGCGGTATCCTTATCAAGTCCCCACGAAGCGTGTGGGACCTGGTGCGCGACATCGGCGCAGAGAACACAGACGGCGACTACGCTGCCCCCTACGTGACGCGCCTCTCCAGCGACTTTCAGCGCCTGTACCGAAGCACCGAGGACAGCGAGGCAGCGCGGCAGCGCACGGATGTCGTGTTACTGTCCCTCGTACTTTTCACCCACCGCATGACGTGTGTGTGGGACGGGATGTTGCAGCTGGGTGACAAGGGCCGTCGTGAACTGCTGCTCCCGGACTCGCTCATGGCACATGCGGAGGTGGTGCGTGCGTTGCTGGCGGCAGCGCGTGTGTGCGATTCGCTGCGGTGGAAGTTCGCAAACGTCCAGGCCTTGGCGGTGGAATGCCTTTTCCCACGTAGTGCCGTGGACGTGCCGGTACCTCAGCGTTTTTCTGCACCTGCACGTACTGTTGATGCTGCCACTGCACTGGCAGATGCTGTGCAGAAGGAAAGCAATACCCAAAAGGAGCGGCCGCAAAAGCAGAAGGTCACGCCGTCACGTGCGGGTGCTCCTCTGCGGTCCGTGTCCTTTGTGTCGACCACCAGCACACCCCCGAGTGTGGCCGGGGAGCCCACATATGCACCGCAGGCAACAGCCGTGGCTCGCGTACAGTCAGCGGAGGCATTGCGCGAGGAGTACTCGGAACAGGCTCTGCAGCGCCTGCGAGAGGCGGTACACGACATTGCCGCCTACTTTACGCGACAGGTGCGCACTCAGAGCACTGCCACCACCACGGCCACCGTCGCCACTTCTGCTTTCTTCGACGAACATTGCTACCCCGAGGCTGGCGCGTTGGTGGAGTCCTCCGTACTGCCCGCCCTGGTGATGCTCTTCTCTTGCGGCCTCGTGCGACGCTACCAGATGGTGCGCACGCGTACGCTGTGGGACGTGCTGGTTGCGCTGAGGGAAGGCCTGGCGACGAGTTCGCGCACGTTGGCGGCGGCGGAGGTCGTGCCCATCATGGACGTTGTAGAGGCGCTAACGGCCACGTCCGACGCGCACGGTCGCTATAAGGTCAAGCTCCGGAGCCTGTCCGATGAGCAGGTGGACGAGTTGCGTGTGCGCGTTTTCCTGCGCGAGTGCATGAACCGGCGCCAGCTGCACCCTCTCGTGTGTGCGCTCTTCCCTCCCCTCAACGGCAATGAGGAGTGGGTCAGCGAGGGAACGGGCACGCTGTGGACGCTGTACAACCCATCGCTGTGTCTGCTGTACCCACCCGATGCCACGCCTTCGGCGCAGCTGCGACCGCTGCTGGAAAAGCTCTCCGCGCTACCGTTTGTACTGATCCCAGATCGCGAACTGCGATGACGAAAAGAAGATGCTGCCTTTTCTCTGGGCTGTCCTAGTCAGGCGTGAGATATCGCTGTCCATCATATAAATTCCATCTGTTTTTTTTTTTTGTAGATTATGTACCGTTTAGTGCGCGGTGGCTAGGCGAAAATATACAGCTGTGCCCCGCGCCTTTCTTGTTTCAATCTTTTCTACTTGTGCTTGCTCTCCGCCGACACGCTTCATATCACAAACGTAACGAATTGGAGGGGCTGCGGAACGTTCGCTGGATATGCTCTTGGCGGCCAGCTCCGCCTCACTGCTATTGTGGCTCTCTTTGCTGCGCAGAGATGCACTCTTTTCTTGACATCCCGTCCTGCGCTGCTCAAAGCGTGTTCTTACACCTCTCTTCACTTCTTATCCTCTCTGCCTCTTCGCCTCTCTCTTTCTTATCTATTTGTGTGGTTTCTGTGATGAACATACTTGACCCACGGTTTTTATTTTTTGTTGCTGTGGCCCCGTTGTTCCTCTTCACACGAGACTATTATTTGTTTCTTTGCAGAAACGGTGTTGCCTCTCTTCATGAGAGCTTTGATCACCTCATCAGTGCGCCATACATCGTTCACGAGCCAGCAATGCTCCGTCAGTCGGCGCGGGTGCTGAGCAAGCGCACGCCCGGCTACGTCTTCTGGCGTCAAGGTTCCCTCACGGAGCTGGAGCACTCCAAGCGAAATTACCTTATGTCTGAACGACCCGTTCCGCTCGCCCACGTCTCCCGGCGCATGGCGCGCGTCAAGGCACGCTACGAGGACACCCGCGACTTTCACGAGCGCAACCTCCTCCGCGGAGAGTACAAGTACTTCACTGGCAAGCTGTGTGACCTGCGCGCGGCCCCGCTGGGAGATATGATTGTCGTGCTGCAGTGTGCCGCCTTCTTCGGCTTCTGGGACGCCTCGCAGGCCGACCGCATCCTGGCGGAGCTCTTTCTGCAGCTGGAGGCGCTCTCAGCGATTGAACTGGTCGCGCTGTTCACCTGCATGCCGCAGCTACGGCGCCAGGAGAGCGAGCTGTACCGCCGCGTGGCGGCAGAGCTTGTATCGGCTATACCCGACCTAACAACGCACGAGTGCGTGGAGGTGTGCCGTGCGTGCACCGCCGAGACGCCGCCACAGCTGGTGGAGAGCGTCTTGCGGGAGCTGACGGACCACCTCGACGAGCTCACCCCCGCGCAGTGTGTGGAGGTGCTGGATACGTGGGGCGTGGCGTCGCAGCAGGTGCGGCTGCGCACGCAGGATCGCATCGCCTCTCTCCGCCAACACGTGGTGGAACACGTGGACGAGTTGGAGTGCATCGACATCGCCGTCTTCTACACCAGTCTTCAGACAGGCGGGGAGGAGGGGGATGTCTCTGAGGCCCTTCAGCGACGCCTCCTGCAGGCCTTCACGCGCGATCTGACCCGGACATGCCCGCGCTCCACCGCGATGATCTTCTCGGCGGTGCGCCGCTCTCACTCTCTTTCACTGGAGGTGACGCAGGTGATGGCGGATCGCGTGCTTTTCCTCTCCACCGACTTCACTCCAGCGGAGCTGCTCGCTGTCTTCCAGCTCTACGTCGACGGCCTGGTCTCACTGCACGTGCTCGCTGCCGACCTGCACGCCGAGACGACAGTGGCCCTTCTCGAGGCCCGCGGGCTCACTCCGCGTCCTCCTTCTCTTTTACCAGAAGGTGCCGCGGCATCGGGGGCGACGGGCACTGTGCCCTCGGCAGCTCGTTCACCTCCCCTCACGACCACCGCTGTCGCGCCATCTCGGCAGCACATCTTGGAGACTGAGGTCGCCGCGCAGAACCTCGCCACCCTGAAGCACGTCTGCGAGGGCTTGTCCGCCCAGCTCGTCACGACGCTGGAGAGCGCGTCAGCCTACGTGTCTATTGCCTCTCAGATGGAGGTGGTGGAGCTCTATGCCAGCGCCGTGGAGCAGCTTGGCATGAGCACGGCGTGCAGCTCACACGCGCGCGGTGCGGCCGGTGGGACGGCCCTGCCAGGAACGTCATCGAAGGCAGCAGCAGAGCTGCTCCGCCTCCTGCCGCAGTCTCGGCGGGTGCTCCAGCTTATCTCAGGCAAGCTGATCGCCAGCATGAAGACGGCGTCCCTGGCGCTCTTGATCGAGTTGTTGGAGCAGGCCAACAGCCTTGGCAGCGCTGCCTTGCAGGATGCGGTGGTGGCTGCTGCGGTGCAGGAGCTCATCTCCCGCGACATGGCTGGACTGACAACGGAGGCGGCGCTCGCCCTGGAGCAGAAGCTGCGGTCGCTGACTCAGCTCCGCGCTGAGCATCAACGACGCCTCTCCTCGGCACTCATTCCCAAAGTGCGCCGCTACGTCTAGCGCACACACGCACTTCCCGACGTGAGATTCTTAAAGTGGACGTTTAAGGGGAGGCAGTAGCTAGCCCTCTCATGCGTGAGAGAGAGAGAGAGAGGTGATCATTCATCAATCAAGGTGGCAGTAGGCTCCCTGTCCTTGCGCCGTGTGGCAGCTCTTCACATTTCTTTACAGCTATTTGTTTTCTTTCGCTGAAGCCGGCACGCACGCCAGCTATCTTTTTATGTCTTTTAGTGTGTGTTTAACGTTGACGGTGTATTAAAAAAGACAGAATTATAAATGGAATATTTAAACATTAAAAAAAGAGGAGAGAGTAGAGCCGAATGTGATGCAAACTCTCTCTTTTTGCGCAGGCCTCTAAATGAACACTTTGCATGCGGAAAGCAAAGTGTAGGGAAAGCCGGCCGTTACGTTTGCGCTTCTTTAGCTAATAGGGATCTGACGGTGGGCCTCAGCGTTTTTTTTTTTTGATTTTCCTCTCTCTGCTTTTTAATGTTGCACGCAGGTAGTCACGATCATTCGACCCTTCTTTGTTTATCGTCTCTGTTTCCTTCATGTGAATCACTTTCCTCCGTGTCGCGACAACACCTCTCCTCTGTTTTATACACATTACTATACTTCTGATACGTTGCCTTTACATTCTACTCAGCATCTGGAACAGGTGTCTGTTCAGCCGTGCGCGCTATTATCACTCCAAAGAAAAAAAGAACAAAAAAAAAGAACAGAGCTCATACATTTCTCTTCACGCATTGAGTGTTCATTGACGATTTTCTCCTCTTTATCTCTGCGTCTATGTTGTGTTGTTTATGAGTAGTGAACTTAGACTCAACGAAAAAAAGAACGACAGCAAAACAAAAACCACCGGTTTCGAAAGAATAGCAAACGTGTGTGCATGAGAGACGCTTGTGCCTGTGCGAATATTTGAACTGGTTGGAATATAAATTTTCTTTCTGCTTTTTTTTTTGTGCTGTTCTGCTATTTGCCGCTGTGGCCAATGTCCTTCAAAAAGAGCCGTCTGCTGCGCTCCGCCTATGATGAGCTGGTAGTGGTGGGCAGTCGCTGGACACAGGTGCTGGCCAAGTCGCCCCACGCCGGAGAGGTTGGTCCGCCGCACGTGCAGGCCCACCTCGCACTTCCCAAAATCACCGTCATCCCAACCTTGCACGTGGCGAGCATGAAGTTTTACGATCGTGTGTTGGAGTACATTGACCAGGCGGTGCGCCGCAACAAGGACACGGTGGTGCTTCTCGAGGGCATCTGCGACAGCGACGCCGCGGAGACGCTGCAGATGCAGGAGTACGTGGACATCATGCAGAGCAAGGACCTCCAGCAGACCATGATCGCCAAGGCGGATGACAACACCCTCTACTCCCCCGAGGTGATGCGTGAGATTTGTCAGGAGCTGGACGTGCGCTACGACCTTCTGCAATCCCTCGAGTCCACGGTGCGTTTGCAGGAATGCTACCTGAAGCCGAAGCTGGCCGCGACCTGTGGGTTGAATCTGCGCAACAACTCCGATCTCGACATGCACGAGGTGCAGCGACTGCTGGAGGAGGAGTCGGCTCGCCTGCACGCGCTGGGCGAGAGTCTGCCCTCCAGCGTGGCGGTGAGCCAGATCGGCTCTTTCCCCATCATCCGCAAACACCGCGAGCGCAAGGTTGCAAACGCTGCTCGGGCCTACTGCGAGGGGTGGTTTGCGGACGAGATTGATGGCGAGGTGATCATCCCGTGGGGCTACTTCCACTCCGAGGCCATCATCCACTACATCTTAGAGGGGAACAAGACGGCGACAAGCGGAGGGAGACAGGGCGGTAGCGACGGCAGCTCCACTGCAAGTTCCAGCGAGGGCGGGGCCGCAGCGACGGATCGATCGACGAGAGCAGGAGCCGCAGCACCCACGCACCGAGCACCACGGCTGGTGTTTGTGGAGGCTGACGAGCTTATCGCAAAGGTGCCGTTCAACGTGCCGAAGGAGCTGATTGAGCCAGTGCGGGAGGACACAAATTCCACAGCGCAGGGGTGAGGAGGGAAGAGAGAAAAAGGGGATGATGTCCTCCGTTTGATTGCTGTACCGCTGTTGATATACGCCCCACCGCAGCGCGATGCAATTTGTTCGACTCTGCACATCATCATACGAGTGCGTATCCTACTTACGCAATGCTAGATCCAAACTGGTGAGCCAGCGAGTAAACAACAACAACAAAGAACACATGCACACACAAACGCACATCAAAAGAACAACACGAAGAGGTTAATAGTAAGGTTCGGCATGCTTACTGAGAGGTTTGGAGAAAGAAAAAAACGATTATCTTTGGGTGTTACGGTGGGAACTGCAACGCTGTTTCCTCAACGCTTCACGGATGCTGTCCTCAGCGACTCTGCACATGCAACGCCGCTGCTTCAAAAAGCACTTAAAGAAGAGAAGCAAAAAAAAAAGGTACATCTTTGGCAGAGCAAATTGCTGTTTTTTATTATTATAGATATTCTTCTGTGAAAAGAGAAAAATTTCTGTTATGAGGACTGACGCCCATCTGCCTTCTCCCTGCTTCTTCCCTCATCCTTCTTTCGCCTCTGCTTCATTTATCGCTCTTTCTTCGTCTTTTGTTTTTTTTCTGTTATTTGTGTGCCTACACTACGCTATTTGACTGACGTTAATGACACATGCTACACCGAATACTCAAACACAACATGCACTTCACTTCTTCAGCACTTCCAACAGCAGTGAGAGAGAAAAAAAAAAAGAACTTTCGGAAAATTTGTCCGCACGTTTGCATCTGATCTTTCCTTTGCTTTCCAATTCTCAGCGTACGTTAGCCGCTCAACAAAAACAGTCCTCCGGAACCACCCACCCAACATTCTTTTAATTATTTCAAATCTGAGTTTGTTTTATAACCTGTATCCTCACTTTATTTTATTTATACGATTGTGTGTTCACCGTCGCAGCTGTTATCACTCCCCCCTTATACCAGAAGTCATTTCTACGAGTTTTTTTTTCTTGCGCACTCACTCTTAACATATACTGTGAAGTGTGCAACGCCGCCTCAAAGGTGTGTTGTTCTTCTGTCTCCTGTTTTTGACTACTATTCCTCCTACTTCAAGTGAGGCGATCGCCTATACACGCAAGTTTTCGTCTGGTGCTTTTTTTTTTTCTTCTTTGCTACGATTCACTCTTAACGACTGCGAGAAGTGTACCGCAGCACGAGAGCCCCCTGTGGACACTCAATTAATAGCCCTTTGTGACTGTCAACTGAGGCCATTAAAGAAACTGCTTTTTCCTTGGTGAAAGGTAAGCGTAACACGTGAGGCAGATACTCAAATACATCGAGCAGTGACAGCTTCACAAGTGAACGCGAAGGAGACAGTGACTTGCGTTTCTCGTTGAAAAATAAGCAGTCTAAAAGCAAAAGGCGGCATTCTTGAACAGCTGCTCTCTTTCCCTCTCTCTCTGTTTCTATAGGAGAGGAACTCGATTCCAGAGAGCTTGCACGCCTTCTTAGTTGTTGTTCTTTCTCGCCTAAGCCCATCGTGCATCCACAATGGGAAGTTGCTGTGGCACTGCGAAGAGCGGGGGCAACAGCTCTGCCACGAAGACGGCAAACAACGCGTCACCTAATACCACAGCCCAAAAAGAGTTCCACGATGTCCCAGCCGGTGCCCTTCGCATGGGCCCCGTCGCCTTCGATGTGGTCGTGCCGGACGCACCGAGTCAGCCCGGTGCTGACCCGCGCTTCAACAACAACATGAGTTGCACCCTCTTCGACGCCAGCATGCATACCGTCCGGGACATGAGCATGGCAGTCGACCGCACGGGCTCCTTCGATCCCTTGGCCGCCACAATGAACAACATGAGTTTCACCAACAGCTTTAAGGCGGTGGATAAGACGGCTGTGAAGGAGTTCATGCGGAACGTTGCCCGGCTGGCGGTGCAGGGCAATGGAAAGCAGAGCCTTCTGGAGGAGAGCATGCTGGGTCCTAGCATGTCCATGGACGCCAAGAGTTCTATGCTGGGCGGCAACACCGCCAGCAACACCATGACCCAGGAGGATCTCAACTACATTGCCAGCGGCGCCACCTTGCAGGACCGCCTGGCCCGACTGCAGGAGGTCGAGTCCGTTCTCCGTCAAACCATCGAGGGCACATGGCGGGTGGACTCCACGCTGCTGCAACTTGCGTGCTGCCAGGTCGTGCCCACGCTGCGTCAGCGCCGCCGTCCCTGGAGTGCCGCTGGTGCCGCACCGAACCAGGCACAGTCTGGCACGAATGCCACCGGCAGCGGCAGCCGCGCACCGGCAAAGTCGGCCCACGCCGCACGCCAGCCCGTGTTGGTGATCCACGCCCCGGGAGTGCAGACCGACCCGTCGATGTCCATGGCTGGCTCCGGTGTGGCCAAGTCGGCGCCACGCTTCAACGACCAAAACACCAGCTCAAAAACCAACAGCCCGGGCTTCTCCCCGCCGAGCATGACGGATGCCTCGGCTGGCGCGCACAACGAGGCCGCACTCGAGATGAGCACCTCGCGCTCGCGGATGGAGGCGCCGCCCGGAGCGAAGGTGGAGCAGTACGAGCTGCTGGCCCTGACCGGTCGCGACGTGTCCGCCCACACGTGCCCTGGTGCTCACGTCGAGAACGACTCGTGGGACTTCCTGGCCGGTGAAAAGGGTGCGGCCACGCTCAACGAGGGCAAGTGCATCTTCCGCTTCATGTGCAGCTCCCTGGCGGAGGTCGACCCTGAAACCAAGGCCATCACCGAGGCCATCATCAACCTCAGCTCCTTCAATGATGAGGTGGCGGAGAACAACACGCCGAAGGTGGATGTCAACGACCCGACGGATGCCAGCAAGTACATCGCCATCCTGGTGAAGACCATGTACATGCTCCCCGGCATCGCCGTGCAGAACATATCAAAGGACCTGATGGTGTCCACCGAGTATCAAAAGGCGTGCCAGCCGTCGGAGAACAAGGTGCAGGACTGTGAGTTCGAGGACACCTTCCGCCTCACCATGACCATCGTCCGCTTCATCTTCAGCCTCACGATTCAGTTCAAGGTGTGCGAGATCAACGACCCAGCCGTGTTGGAATCTCTCGCAGTGTGTGATGGCATGGTGCCCGCCAAGGCCATCATGCTTGAGCGCACGAAGCGCCACATCGCCAAGACCGACGCGACGGCCAAGGTGCGGTCGATGCTGCTCTACTACCCTGTAAACGATGGCGTGCTGGTCAACAACTTCACCATCGTGCTCAACACCTCGCTGCCCAAGGTGGTGTCGAAGATCATGAACACCTTCGGCTCACAGGGTGCGTCGCAGTCGGTGCAGACGACAAAGCTGACACGAGACTACATGGTGAAGCGATTCGGAGACACGCGCACAAAGTAGAAAAAAAAAAATGAGGAGCGTCATTTCTTGGTTCTCGCTCTGTCCTTTTTCTTTTTTGTTGTTGTTCTCTTTGCGCGCGGGTGGCGTCGCATGCAAGCTGGTCTCCCTTCTGCCTTCGTGCGCAGCTCCCCCTGCTCACATCTCTGCCCCTTCACCACCGCTGCTAATTGCCGTTGCCAAAAGTCCCTTTAGCAGAGTAAAACATGTGGAAAGAAAAGAAAGAGAAAAGTGGGACTGTTGCATAGTAGCGCCACAAAGACAGCTCCGCTGGCTACCAAGCAGGTGGTACTATTCTTTTCTTTGCTTTAAATTATAAAAAGGATCTCCCCGACTACTTTTTGATTTTCTGGCCATCACCGTTTCTTTTTCAATTTTATTCTATACAGCGGCGAGTACAGTTGTTTTTGTGTTTCGCCTTAAGTTTTTCTTTTTTTTTTTCTTCTGTCGTGGCGTGCCCTTTGCTTTATTTTGTGTTTTTTTTTTTTTGATTTGCAGCACTTTTTTAATCAATGTTTTTTCTCATTTTCTTTTTTCATCTCTTTCTCCCTTACGCCGTGAAGGCTTAGCGGGTGGGATCCACACAAAAACACACACGCGCGCGGCAGACCGAATTCGATGAACAGGGAAAGGCATCTGAAATACACTCAGGTGCTCTATATATATATATATATATATTGAGATATATTCTGGCGATTGTAAGTGTTTTTATCAAAGGGCTC
The DNA here is from genome assembly GCA_030849845.1 of Crithidia brevicula. Classification (NCBI taxonomy): domain Eukaryota; phylum Euglenozoa; class Kinetoplastea; order Trypanosomatida; family Trypanosomatidae; genus Crithidia; species Crithidia brevicula. The sequence continues at coordinate 2,425 of JASAOD010001893.1, read as the reverse complement.
TGCAACAGCTCTTACTATCTTGTGATGGGTCTTCAATTGTGCCAGGAGGAGTTGCGGGGTGTTAGGACAGCGGCAGATCCATTTGTCCTCCCTGTCGAACAAATCCAAAAAAACTCGTTTTTCTTTTTCTGAACCGGAACACAACTTCTTCGCGCTTGCCTTCAATTGGTAAGGAAAGCAATTTTACTCCTTTCCGTCTGTTGGTCGAGTCGTCGAGGCACGTGCAACACTCCTGAGCCCTGCCATCTCTGTACTTTTTTTTTCATTTCTTCGGAACACCAGTCACCTTGTACCCTACGTGAGAGCCTCTGCCTCATCGTAAAACGTTCACGATGATTAAAAAGACAAAAAACGAAAGTGGAGGAATGAACTCGGCTGCATTCGTATCCTCCATGCGTGTATCTGTGACGGCTTACCCAGATGGTTGCGTCCAGCAGTGGACTTCCTGCCCCACTTGCCACGAGCGCATGCAGGACAGGGGGGAAAGCGAAGAAACCGAAGAAATGCGGAGAAGAGCAATCTGCCAGAGCGATAATGCAAATGCAAATATATATAAAGACACCCATTCGCGGGCTGCAGGAGAGAAATAAAAAAGTGTAGCTCAACGTGATAGATGAAGTAGAGTATATCTCTCTTTCTTTCTCTCTTCGGTGCTGCATCTACACCAGACTTGTACTTTCATCTTCTTTTTTCTCCCATCATGCGTTTCCTCTGCTGTCATCCTTCTCTTTTTGTGGTCTTCACTCCGATTCTCTTTCCTTTCTGACCGTGTTTTGTTTTCAAAGGCCCGCCTATCCGTTGAGCCACCACAGACACTCTCTCCTTCGTGCACCTCTTTCTTGGTCCTTCCTCACCGTGGCCTTTGCTTCTTTGCTTTCCCAGCAGGTCACTACCATTCATTTCCAATTCTAGAGGTCGCGATCTGTCAGCGCTCGAGCTTTCATTCGTAGATCAAGCTCAGCTGCAAGCTGAACGAGGCAACTAGCCACACACACACACTTTGCTTGCATTTGCAATCAAGTTTTTGTCATTTCTTCTTTTTTTTTTACCTCACTAGATAAGCTAAAACATTTTCTGCTCGCTTTCAACGTCGTTGTTTTACTTTTCTTTTCGGTGCCTTGTGTGTGTGTCCTAACACTTCCGTCCCGCGCAACGCTGCACCTGGAAAGCATCCGTTCTCATTGGCAACTAGATCCACCTTTTTCCCTGTTTTTCCAACAATTCACGCAATATTTGTTTTTGCCCTCCCACCCCTTGTACTATTTTACCATTGTTGAGTGCTGCATTTGTACACTTCTCCTTTTTTCTTCAGATCTCATTTTTTGTACCTTTTGTTTTTCACTATAGTTCACTTCGTTTTCTGCCTCTCGCTTTTATCACACACACACACACACACACACACATACGTGCACTTCATAGGCTTCTGTGCCTTTGTTTCTCAGGCGCCTGAATACCCTTGTAGTTATTTTTTACCTATATTTTGAGTTTCCACTTCTTTGGGTTCGCCATTCACGTGTTCAAACTCGACATCCAGCGCTGAGCTCTTTCCGCCGTTCGAGATCACCTAAAAGTCAGAACATAGGCAATCCTTTGTGCTCTCGGTTAGGCTCCTTGCTGCTTCTTTTTTTTTTTTTTTCAAAAAGCGGTCTTCCATTTTTCGTTTTTGTTTTTAATTACATCTAGATCGCACTCTCTTTTTTCTCACCACAACAAAAACAACAACAACAACAAAAAAAAACCAGCTCTGTTTTTTTTTTCTAGGCCCTCATTTGACCAATTAGAGCAAATTTAGGCAGACGGGTAAACACGCAAAACCCCAATTTATCTCCTTTCTTTTCCCTTCACTCGTACGCCGCGGTCAGCTACACGTGTCGCTGCACAGCATAGTTTTCTTGGAGCTCGTTTTCTCAAAGCCTCTTTCTATATACGTACTACGCCCTTCGTGTCGAAGAAGAACAACAAAAAACCACACCACACACACATACGCAAACCCGCTCTCCGCTCTTCAGCACCGCATCTTCATTTATTACTATGGAGTTTAAGCGTTCTAACTCCTCCCGCGGCCCGCTTTCGTCGGCCCGGGGAGCCAAGCCGACTCGCACTACGCCCACCACCAACACAACCCCCCTGCGCTCCACCACGCCGCTGAGGAAGACCTCGGCACGTGGGACACCACCCCCGGTGCCCAGCAGCCCGCCCCCCTCTCTCCCACCTCGCGCAGCCGCCCCGCTTTCACCGCGCGGCGCCAAGACAAAGGTTGCGGGGAGCAGCGCTCGGGGCTCTCTGCAGCGCACCAACTCCGCTGCCTCCGTCTCCTCCCCACCAAAGCCAGCAAAGAGCACATTTGAGCGCAGCGGATCGTCGACGGGCAGCAAGGGCGTCTTCAAGCGCTCCAACACTGCGGCTGGGATGCGTCGCGCAGAGG
>JASAOD010001892.1:0-75413 GCA_030849845.1 Crithidia brevicula | reverse complement strand
TGGAATCAAAAAGTAACAGAAAGAAACGAAATGAAAGCGGCTGCAGGCTGGCAATCAAAGATGGTGCTAGATGCAGCCTCTTCAAAAAACAAAAACTGGATGAACAAGGAAAGATGGAGCAATTTTACCTTGGTGTTAGAGTAGCATACATGTAAGGTGTGTATAAGTCAAAAAAAAATAACTGTTCAAAGAAGTGAGACAGGGGGTTTGAAAAAACAAAGGCAAGATCAAACACAGCTGGCGCACAAAGAAAAAGAAACAGCGTTACAAAGCAAATAGAGAGCAAGAAGAACGGACTATACAAGCGGGAGCAAAACGGCAGTTTCCTTTGAGCTTCTATTGCGTTCAGTAGGGTGGTTGGGGTACAAGAAAACAGAAACTAATATTTAAATTTATGGGGAAGAAGAAAGAAAAAGGCACGTAGAAACACAACAGCCGGAGGAAGATCTGGAAGGAGACAGAGACGGAAACCGGAAGAGTTTATACACAGATGTACAGTTATACTTCCAGTGTCTTTTTCTTTTTTCGCACCGCAGAGATAGTAGTTTAGTCGCCCTAAGGAACGTTTCGTGGATTTTCCTTTGCAAACGAAGCTAGTGCTGATGNGCTTCTATTGCGTTCAGTAGGGTGGTTGGGGTATAAAAAAGCAGAAACTAATATTTAAATTTATGGGAAAGGAGAAAGAGAAAGGCACAAAGAAAAACAACAGCCGGAGGAAGATCTGGAAGGAGAGAGCGACGGAAACCGGAAGAGTTTATAAACAGATGTACAGCTATACTTCCAGGGTTGTTTTTGTTTTTGCACCGCGAAGATAGTAGTTCAGATGCTCTAAGGAAGGTTTCGTGTATTTTCCTTTTGAAACAAAAGCAAGTGCTGGTGCAGTTAAAATCAAAAAATAGAAGTGAGAAATATATATATACAGAAACGAAAGATGGTTAGAAAAACAAAATGTTAAAGATCTGTTCCTGAAAGCAAACCTTAAAAAACAGCACTGAGTTGAGTCGAGAGATAACAGAACAAACGCGTGATTATGTTGTTGATGGTCTTGTGTGATAAGCGTTTGGGTTGTGTTGGGCAAGAGAGAGCCGGCGCGGGTCGTGCTGCGGGGTGCTGCAGGTCGTATCACTTTCGTGTGTCACAAGCCGAGACGCACAGCGCCGTACGGGAAATACAGAAGAGAATGGAGGGCCGGAGTAAGGAGGAGAAAGACAAGTAATGAAACGAAGGAAGGAGAGGACAACCGCGCAACGCAAGCATCACGCACCGCACCAATGGGCGGCAAACCACGCAGGCGAGCACAAGCAGCCACCGCCGCAGCAGCAGCAGCAGCGGAAGTCGCATAAGACGTAACGCACTCAGTCGCAGATCGCCGTGCCTCGCCAACACCAACGGCAGCATCAGCAACACCGGTTCTCGCATCATCATAAACAATCAGACAAACATGAGCAAATTCTCTTAAAGCATAATGGCGCTGAAGGCAGATTTTTTTGTCGCCATTCGTAGACAATGCTAGGACACGTAGCGGCTGTCAGGCTAAGGAGACAAAATATACCGAAATCGCGTTGCGTTCTTTTTGCGCTCTTGTGAAAAAGAGAAGAGAAAGTTTGCGGCAAAGAAGCGCGGAAAAAGTGATGATGGCGCTGGCCGCCTTACTTTCTCTTTCCTTGTCGTTAAACAAGGCTGCGTTTATGAAGTTTTCTGCGTGAAATGCTTTAAAGGCAGCCTTTGTCAACATCACTGCCGCTGTCAACGAAACAGCTCGTATTTTTTTGTTTTCTTTTGTCTTTGCAATAGGCGTGCATCAGCGTTGAAAGACCACACGTGGTGGAGTTTGGCTATTAAAACTTAAGAGCTATACATTTCTACATCGGGATCTTTTGTATTGCTGTTCAGGGTAATGCATTGTCTAGATTTTCTGCTTACATCTACATCGAAGCTCGCTCTTGAGTAGAAAAAGAGAGAGAGAGAGAGAGAGAGAGCAAAGCGTACATAGCAATCAAAATAAAAATAAAAAACACTGAGTCATGACCTTCCCAAGAAAAGAAAAAGTGCACTTCTCCCCCCTCCTCGTGCAGCGGAAGATGAATAGGAAAAATAGGAATATCAAGAATCTATCGAGCAATAAGGATTCTTCTTCGGTAGCGCTACACAATTGCCACACTCCTCTCTCTCCCTCTTCCGCGAAGAGAGCTGGGATATGAGGCCGCACAACGCTGTCCAGACACGCGACTTCTCACATGCTGCCTCTTTTTCCCGCTACTCCTTTCGGTCTGCCTCTTGTAATTGAGGCATTAATATTGCACCACGTTCTGTACCTGCTCCACCGCAGACGCCTCCGTACCGCGAAGCCCCTTGAGGTACTGCACCACGCGGGGCGGCTGGGTTGCAGCATCGATGAGCGTCTGGGTCTCAGAGTTCTTGAGTGGATTCACCTGCGTCGTGGCCTCGCGCCGGAAGTGCGACGCCGTCGTCTGAGAAGCGTGGGTGCGCAGTTGCATCACATTGGCCAGCTTCAACGCATGTCGGCGCAGATCCCACTCATTCCAGAAGTAGTGGTGGTCAATATTGGCGTCGATTTGCCCCGTCTGTGTCCCGCAGTCCACCTTGTCACGCCCAGACTGTGCACAGGCCCCGATGCTGGAGAGCTTCTCCACCCTCCGCGCACCTTCAAGGTAGAGCTCACGCGGCAGCTCATCTGCCAGCCCCATCACCAGCGACACGGTTGGCTCGTCGGGGTGGAACACGCGCAGGCAACCCTCCACGTAGCGCCACGGATCGGCAGCAAAAGTGCGCATGGCAGCAGCATCCGCGAAGAGGAAGCGCAGGGGTCGTGACAGCGCTGCCTCACCGGTGCCGCCGCTTACCTCCACACACCCGAGCCCGGCCTCCTCGCTTGGCACAGTGGAAGATGCCGATGGGTTCGTCGTGTGCGACACCTGTCCAGGCAGCAGTAGACCAGCCGTAAGCCCTCCACCAAGAAACTGCACCGGGCAGTAGCCACGCATGGCACACATGGACTGGGGGTAAAGCTGTCTCACAACAGGATCAACGGTGTGCAAGGGCAGCTCCGCGCAATACCGCACATGCACGTCCTTTGGAAGCTTCTGACGCGTCGCATTCGAGTCCAGGATGGCGCCTACCTCCGCTGCTAAAGCGGCAATGTCAACGGCAGCAGGAGAGGAGGCAGTGGCCGCGCCGGTGTCCGTAGATGTCGCCCGGGCCTTCTCTCGCAGCAAGGCTTCCTCGGCGGCACTTGTTGGCAGGGTCGACGTGTAGCCTACCGCGGACTCCGCAACGATTTGCATCAGCGCGGCGTAGTGGTTGTACTCGTCTGCGCACTTCATGCCGAGCTCATAGGCGTCGGCCAGCTCCATAAACTTTGGGAATACCAGCTTTTTGGGCGCCGCCTCCGATGAGGCGGGAGGAGGAGGAGCTGCCAGTGGACCGCCTACACCGCCCGCTGCTGCGGGGCCGCCACGTGTGGGCGTCAGCAGCTCGCGGAGTTCGCTGAGCGACCTGTGATACACATCCAGCACCTTGGTCAACACACAGTCACGCAGCTGTTGCAAGCCACACTGCACACAGCGAAGCACGTGCAACATCAGCAACACGTGATGATACTCCTCCCGCAGGGGGCCGAGTTGGTTGGCGGGCAGCGCGCACGTAGGCGAGGTGAGCAGCGCACGAGTCCTATCCATGCGTTCCTCAAGATCCGTCAACGCCTCTGCGCAGCGTGCCTCCAACGCCGCCAAAGGCGTGTCAACGGCTGCTGTGAGCGGCGCGAGGTCGATGCCGGCGCTGCGGCCTGTTTCCTTCTGGTACAGGCGGAGTCCCCACGCGATGCGGCGCACCTGCCGCACCTGCCCGGCCTTCTCCACGCGGTCCTGTCGGAGGAAGCCGACGACCTGCGAGCGGGGCAGAGCCGCACTGACCGCAGCGACCGCCTCGCCGTAGGCAGGGTCGTTGTGCGTGGACGTTTGCGCCTTGGCACTCGCAGCATTGGTGTTGCCTGAACCGCGTGCAGCTCCCGTGGCCGCTGTGGTCGTGCCTCCCATGGGTGAGCCACCGCCGCCGCTGCTGCTGCCACTGCCGTAGTGGTGGATGAGACTCACCGCCAGCGCGGCCCACACCTGCTCCACGCTCACTAGCCCCGGCTCCATGGCCAACAATTCGTCTTCCAGCTGCACCGCAATCGCCTCCTTCTTGACAGCTGCCTGCTGCACCTGCTCAGCGTGTGCGCTGCGCAAGTTGTCGCTGCGGACCTGAAGGGAGAGGGTAGAGAGACTGGAAGGATGGCAGCGGTGGAGGAGGTAGTCTACCATGTCCTCCACTTGCTCCTCCATCGCCGCTACCGTGGCAGCGACATCTCCGGCATCGTCAAGACCGGCCCGCTGGCGCAGCAACCACAGGCGTGTGAGGAGGGCCGTCAGATCTGCTGTCACTGCCGAGCTCATCGGCCGCTCACCAGCCTTCTTGTGGTAGCGCAAAGCCGTCTCCTGCGCCACTGTCGGAATAACATTCATTGCTGTTGTTGTTGTTGTTGTTTTGTGTGCGTGTGTGTGTGTGTGTGTGTGTGTGTTTGTAAATGATGGTGTCACTGAATTTTTTTTGTCTGCGACAAGTTACAAAAGCTGAAGTTTGTGGCGTGCTAAAGAGCGGCAAAACAGAAGAAACAAAGAGAAGGACACAAGAGCAGAGACGTACGAAGTCAAAGACGGTATATATTCAAGGTCCTTGCGCTCCTGAGCTCTTTTATTCCTCTCTCTTTTTTTTTTTGTGTGTGTGTATATGTATTTTGGCTGGATATTTACTTTTATTTTTTTCCTTTGTTCGTTTTGTACAATGTACTCTTACTTGTTGTTGTTGTTTTTTTGTTGTTGTTGTTAAGGGTGCGATCACCTTCCAAACACGCAAACAAAAACCGAAGTAGAAAGCATGGGAAAGAAATACAGAAAAGGGGAAGTGACATACGTGGCGGTGCTTGGAAAAAAAAAATCAAGAAGAGCAAGCAACACTAGCAACAGCAAGCCCCGCGATACGCGCTTCTTTCGATCCCGAGAGAGAGAGATGAGCGGCATTGCTACCACTTTATCGCTTTGATCGTGTATTAGTTGCGGACGGTGGGCGTGCTTTCAGACAATGGAGGTGGACAACGTCTCTCTTACATGGGCTGGTGACAGAACAGAGCCCAAAAACCTGTGATGATCGTTTTAAGTTCACGCTGCGCACTGCAGAGTGGCTTTCCATGACGTCTTCATACTCTGACAATCCCATGGGCTCTTCGGGGAAACACGCATGGCTGATTTGATGATTCGAAGTGGTGCTGTTACTGTTAATTTTTTTTTCTCTCAGCCTACTCCGTCAACAGCAGAACAAAAGGGAAGAAAAAAGAGACGTGGAAGAGTTGCATAAGCGTGGAAAAACCTCTTCCTTTTAATAAACAATGTATTGTACATGTAAAACTAAGACGTTAAAATAATAATAATAATAATAAGAGCTCTATGAGTGTGCTTGTAGAGCGTAGTAATTCCATTTTGTGTATGGCCAATACAGATGATAATATACGTGTGAATTACCGATTAAACTGGTAAAGAAAAACAGGAAACAAAGGTTAAAGCAGTTAAACATAACAAACAAGAACAACTGAAGTAACGTAGTCTACACCTAGCCTATACACAACCGTACATGAATTTATGTATACAACCTATCTTACCTTTCTTTTAGTTTTCTCTCTTTGAATTTTCAGGTCTCTGGAGAACCCTTACATTCTAAAAAGAAAAGGGAGATGAAATCGGAGCGGCGCACAACATTGCGTAATCCGTTCCTCTCTCTCTCTCCCTCTCTTTCTCTCTCTCTCTACACTCGGTAGATGGAGGTCGCGACGACGGGCGATATGGGCGAGTGCGACTTCGAAGTTTTCACTGGCGTCGGAATGGGCGTGGAATAGGCCGGTCGCATGCGCAGCCGCGGAATGTGCACATCAGCGATGCGGCCTCGGAGTCCGGCAGATGCGGGACGAAGCCGTACAGCCGTCGCATGATGGGCTTCCCCTTCGCTAACGTGACGCACCGGGGAGGCGTCGAAGGCTCGAAAGGCCCCGGCCTGTGTCGACGATCCATTCCATCTTTCAAAGCCATCCAGAAGCGCCTGGCGACGACAGGACAGTTGCGCGATGGCGTCTTGGCGCGCTGCCCGGACCGCGGTGGAGGCGTACGCGGTGTCCGGCCTGTGAAGGCAGTCCTGCAGGGCCTTCACGGCGGTCTCGTCCTGTCGCACCAGCTGTAGCAGCTGGCGACCCTCGACGGTCTCCCGCACGTATCGCCCGAAGGCGATGGACTCAAGGCTGTGGGCTGCCGCTGGTGAGCTGTCCGGCGAAGGAGAGGTTGGGAAAGAGGGCGTGGACTCCAGTGCCTGCGCAGCCCTTACAGAGTCCGCGCTAGGTGGAACGGGGAGAGGGGAGGGCGGTGAGAGAGCAGCGGAGAAAGGTATCGTATATCGACGCAGGGCGTCTGCCACGTGCGCACCTCCGCCCACTCGGCCCTCCTCCTCCTCCTCCCGCATGAGGGTGGCAGCGGTGGGTGGAGGGAGGGAGCGTACTTTCTTTGCCAGCGGTAGCGTGGAGGGTACGCGACAAGGAGCCTCGCCGGTGGCAGCGCAGACGGGCGGGACACCGCTGTGCGCACACGATGGGAAGGGCCGCGCCGCAGATCCGTCCGCTGCCTCACTCGGCAGCCACGAGACCTTATTAGCCTTTGGCGACGTCAGCCACGTGCTGGCGTGCTGATCCAACGTTGCGTCGCCGTCGTCCTTCGCATCTGCCGTGACAGCTGGATCGTGTGTGGGCAGCCGCACCGGGGCGGGTGCGCTGCCGACGCCCACGCCGCCCCCATCGGCGAGATGCGTAGGACTGGGCTCCTCCAGCAGTGTCGTCTGGCCGGGCCGTGCCGACTCGCCAGCACTCACCGCAGAGTCGTGGGAGGTCGGCGGCCAAGGTGCTCGAGCCTCTGGACTCGAACGATGTGCCGAGGAGCGCCTCGCCTCCGAGGCCGCGCCAACACACACAGCGTCCGTCACGCGACAGGAACTCGTCCGGCGACGCTCCGGTGTCAGCGAGGACCTCCGCCTCGCCGAGGATGAACGGCGCGAGGACCGATCAGCCGAGCGCCACGACGTGCCAGCGGCGGCCCCCATCGCCGATGCGACGGCGGAGGCCTGTGCGGTGCGCAGCTCCAACGTCGCCGCACTCAGGCGCATGTCGCGTTCGAAGATGTGGCGTCGCAGCATCTCAAAGCACGAGTTCATCTCCTGCACAGTGGTGACGGGGAGGGTCGGCAGCCTACCCGCAATGAAGTCCGCCACCGCAGCCTGAAGCGGCGCGTCGGCTGGTGACGTCGGCCACGGCAGCGGCGTTATTGTGTCAAGTGCGGGTGTGGTGCCGCCCCTCGCTGCCTTGTCACTGCGTCTCTTCGCAGCAGCAGAGACAGCACCGCTACGGGCACCGGCAGTCAACGCAGACGCGGCATCCTGATCGGTTATGGCGCCCGCTGCTGTGGCCTCTCGAAGGTTCTCTGTGGCACGCGCGGCACTGCGCTTGTTCAGCGCCACCTGCAGGCGCAGATCGCTTTGAAGGGCGGCCACCTGACGCTGCAGCTGACGCACCTGCGCGACAGGGTCGATGGTTTCATGAGCCTCGGCGTGTACAGGGACGCACAGCAGCTGTTTGGCCAGTCGCAGAGTGGCGAGGGATTCCGTCCGGTGCGCTGCCTCGGCTCGAACGTGAGCGAAGACGACAGTGTAGCAGGCACCGCCCACATAGCCTTTAAGGAGCGTCGTGAGCTTGCTGTGTCGGTACGGAAGGGAAGACGCCGACGCTGACGGTGAGGATGAAGAAGAAGCGGAAGAAGACGGAGAGACAGCAGCCCTGGACATCGTGGGTGTTGCGCCAGTGACGGCGGTGCGAGAGGGTGTGTCCCGCGCAACACGCACGTCGGCGTGGCGTCGCACGTGTTGTCGGCGATCTCTTGCCGGGCTGTCCACCAGACCTGCAATGACAGCCTTCAGCGCTGCGAGCGATTGCCGGAGGGCCGCCTCCTCAGCACGACTGCTGGCAGTTTCGTTTTCCGGCAGGTGTGGTGAAACAGGACCACTCCCGTCACCACTCGACTGCGCCGGCGAGGCAGAGGGGCGGGCACTCGCCAAGTCCACGAGGTGAAGACAAGCGTGTCGGACAGCCGCCACGGCCTCCTGCTCCCCATCCACCTCCACATCCAAAGACGCCACATCAGCGATCAAGACGACGTGGCCCGCGGAGGACGGCAGCGCTGCTTGCACTCGCCGGCAACGCGTCACGTGCGCCATCACGTCCTCGGCACTGCTACAGACAACGTGGGACACACCACGGACGACGACGTGCCCGTGCATGTCCATCGTGATGGTCGGTGCTGCGGAAGTGGTGGCTGGTGATGCCGTGGAGGGTGAAGGAGCACCAGTGGTCAAGGCAGATGCGATGAGCTTTCCTTCCGTGTGCACATGGGTTTCTGGTGCCTTCCCTTCTGCCAGCAAGTCGACTACATGCTCCCCTTGCAGCAGCACACACCGCAGCGTCACCTCATGCCGCACCAGAGGCACCGCCGGCGTAGCGCCTATCGCCGTGTAGAGGGCACGAAAGAGACGTGCGCACAGCCCAGGCTCGCCCTCAGCGCCGAAGGCCGTCGACGTCTTCCCTGACTTTGCCTCTCCACAACACAACACCGTCACGTCTCGGCCCTCAAGCGAACACGACACCGCACACGTCTGCGTCACGCGGTCCAGCACAGCGGTGGTGTCAGCGGTGTGAAGATCCCCTGCGACGCCATCGAAGGTGAAGCTCTGCGCCGGCTGCATTGTGGACCGCGAAGACGGCGGTCGAGGACTGTGCGACACACCGGAAGACGTCGAGGCCGTAAGAGGGGACGAGGAGGCACCGGCAGCGCCACAGTGGAGGGTACTTCGCGCAGCATCCACGCTGATGCATGACACAGCCCCAGTGGCAGCGCAGGGCCGGACACGCGCAACGACGTAGATGTGCTCTGCGGGGCAGGAAGACCTGTCAACGTACATTACAAAGACGTATACAGGAAAACAAACAAGAAAGACACGAATTGTGTGTAAGGTGGAAAAGGGGTGAAACAAATGGGAAGGTTGAGGGAGATGACAGTGCGAATGTGAGTCAGTTATGTTCCGGTTGCAGAAACCAAAAAAAAAACGGATTCAAACGTAAAGAAAAAGCGAACAGGAACACAAGAGAAGCTTCTTTTTTCTATTTAATTATTTCGAAGCAAAGCGACACCACACTTATTGAGATAAAACAGAAAAAATAGAATAGACGTCACAAGTCCGAGCGAAATCAGCAGCACGTGCGCCAAGCGTCCTTTTCCAATACTTCGCAGTTTATATATATATATACTCTGAGGGTGAGTGGAAGTGCGTGTTGAGTGGACAGCGACGTGAGCTGTGCGGCGAAGGAAAACCAACCAGTAGAATCACTATCAGCAAAGCACTAGAGTGGAAACAGCGATGTAGAAAGAGAATGAGAGTGTGTGAAGGGGATGCAAGAGCAGCAAAGTAAAGCAGAAAAATAAAAAACAAACATGGGGTAGGACGGCACGAGAGCGATGAGTAGGTAGGGACGAACATTACAACGAAGTACACAAGAATGATGCATGACAGCAACGACGCCCCCCTGGAAGCCTTTGTGAAGGAGGCGGAAGATGAGGGGTGAGAGAGTGGCAACACGTGTCTCTTCTTGTCTACCACGTATCCCACCTCGCCTGTCGGAGCCGATCAGCCACTCCATAATGATACACACAGCAGAAGAGAAAAAAAAAAAAAAAGATGTGGCTATTCGTGGAAGTTGCAGTGAAAAAGGTCAGAAAAAAGGGGGGTCAAGATGACCTCCCTCGCCTTTTTTTTTTGACCTTTTTCAAAAAATATCCGCAGTACCGCAGTAAGCACTATTGACGCTGCCGTTGCGTCTCTCTTCGATGTTGACACTCACACATTCAAGGTCTAACCTGTTTGTTTCTTTTTTGTTGTTGTTGTTGTTGCTCTTGATGTTCATGTTTTTAAGAAGAAAAAGGGGGTAAAACAGCTTGCCTCCTATACATAGCGAAGAAGCTCCGAGCGTCGACAAACAAAAAACAAAAAAAGGAAGACGAGATAGAAGTAACACACAAGAAAGCTACGGCCAAACGGGAACGAAAATCACAAATCTGTCGCAATACAAAAAAAAAGAGTCAAATTACAGCATCCACAGAGAACAAAGAGAATAAATAAAGCAATGGTGAACGCCGAATTAAGCAACAGTGGCACATACACTATATAACGACCATAGTAAGAAAAGCAAACATGTCGAAAGGCTGCGCCGAAGGACGCTGCGCAGTTGCCTCCTTACACACGCACCCCGCAAGCACATCAACAGAAAGAAAAAGAAAAAAAAGATAGTCGAAAACAAACGGAGCTTGTGCGTATTACCTACATATGCAGAAAAAAAAAATTAAGGCAGCAGAAGAGAAAGAACTGGGCGAGATTCAAATACTTAAAGGAAGATAAAGGAGAAAGAGAAAGAGCTATACAACGACGGCGAAGAAGAAGAAGAAGACTTCCGGCCGCTCAAAAAAAAAAAAAAGAGAAGTGTGCTGTATTCAGTCAGTTTTCATGCTGGTAACAGTGCGTGTATGCATGTTTGTGTGTGCGCGTGTGTGTATGAGTGTTTGTTATCGTCAATTGTACGCCACAATACTTTTGAAACGCCTGAAATTGAAAAAAAAAAAGGAGATGTGGAGCCGCCGCGTTGAAGCGATCTGCGAGAGCACCCACGGACAAGAAAGTCACCAGAATACAAATTTGAGCCAATGTACATGCTTACCACACCTTCACTCTCCGTCCCTCTCAGGCTTTTTTTTTTTTTTTCATTGCGGCCTGCTGTGTTGACTGATGTTTAAAAAAAAAAATGTTGTTGTTCTTGTTGTTTTCCAGTGGAGACGTTTTTAGGCGTGATGGAGAGATCTAAACAGCGATGTGTACTCCAATACACAACGTAAGAGAAGAAGAGAAAAGAGGGGAACCGTGAATCGTGAATTGTGTTTTGCACGGAGTAGAAAGCAGAAGCAGCCATACACCCGCGCTTTCCAAGAAAAAAAAAAATTCTCTGCCTTTCTCGTTGTTCGATGCACCACGCCGGCTTAGGCGTTAAATCGGTGGAGAAAACAACAACAGCGCCTTCATTCCACTCCACAGAACACAACCTTAAGTTTCATACTAAAAATAACAACCCGCTCGGAGAAAATAAGAGGAAGCACATCAGTATATAAATATATAACGAAAGTTTGGGGGGACACTAAAAAAAAAAAAAGTTAAAAGGTTGAAATGTAAACCTGCTAGAAGAACATTACATCGGTGTGTGTCCGCCGCGTCGAGCTCAAACAATCTTCACGAATTTGCCATCGGCTTTTGTCAAGCTGAGTACGTTGACTTCACCAAGGAGGAGGTCGCCGACGCCTCATCTCATCTCATACTCTTTTCTCATCGTGAAAAGAAAGAAAAAGTGATAGGAGAGAGAAGCAGAGACGGAAGGCCAACCGGGCATTAACGCGCTCGGCCCTGGAGAATCTTCGCGCTCATACGTACACGAGTCAACGCCTTCATAGACCAGGAGCGAAGAGAGCTAGAGAAAAAAGAAAAGAAGAGAAAGAGAAAGAGAAAGAAGTAGAGGCGACAAAACTCAATAACCATAACATAATAGGCAGTAGGAAACAGCTGATGAACACACACACACACAAAAAAAAAAAAAACGACCAGCTTGTGTACGTTTGCGTATGTGATTGTGTGTGTGTGTGTGTGTGTGTGCTACTGTACAGAGGGAAATAAAGCACCACAGCGAGCCCGAAAGAGGAGCAACCTGCATAAAAGAGAGAGAGATGAAAAACTGTATTCAAAATTATAATTAAATTTCTAAGCTAAGGGACATCGAAGAAAACATACATGCACTCGCCATCGGTGAAGAGGAGAGATATCGCAACCTCTAGAGAAGCCAAAAAACGAAAGGAGAAAAAAAAAAGCAAAATGGGGCTCACCCTGTAAAGGCACGTATTAGGTGCGGGGCGGCTGGCGAGAAGAGATTCCAAACGAGCAAAAAGAGAACGCACAAGGTTAATGGCATTGTAAGCCCTCCAGCAACGTGTCACGCTCCGCCCTCCTCCTCACCTCAAATTAATAATTAATTTTCTGGAAAAAAAAAAAAGAGCTGAGGCATGGACGGAGAGGGAAAGAGACAGCTCCTGGGAAAGAGACTAATCATTGCGAAGCAATAAAAAGAAAAACCTCACCAAATGCGCGTGTACTATTCTACAAAACAGCAGAGGGAAGCTGCGGCATTGTGACGCATTCGCCCATCTTTGTTGTCGTCATGTTCATCTCTCCATCAACAGGTGGCAGGCACACATACACGCACAACGACATACACACACACACACATGGTTGGATCACATTACTTCAGTTGCAAAACGTAGATGTTGCCGAAGCTATCGCCACAGGCCATCTTCTCCGTGCTGCCCGCCGTCAGACAGTACACCGGGGCTTTACAGAAAGCACTGGTGACCTCCTTCCCGGTCTCGATGTCCAACACATACACAAAACGATTGTTGCAGGCCACCAACACGTACCCCGTAAAGGCACCTGGTGCCGCGCTCGACAGCGTCCACCCCAACTTCGGTCCTCGGGCACTGAGGAGCATCGCCCCTGCCACCTCCGCCGGACTTACCGCCAGCGTGCAGCTGCCGTCCTCGGTGGACCAGACACAGAGCAGTGACTCGTCGTTGCTGATAATGTGCCTGCCATCAGCCGTGTAGCTGCACGACAGGATGATGCCCGTGTGGCGAGTGAGCTGAAAGCGTGTCTTGGCCGTCGTGGCAGACCACACACGCAGGGTCTTGTCCGCGGAGGCGCTGCAGACGTAGCTGCCGTCGGGGCTGAAGGCGATGGCGATGATGATGCCCTCGTGGCCCGTGTAACTCAGCCACTCCTTGCCCCGCTTGGTATCCCACAGGCGGCAGATGCGGTCTTGGCAGCCGCTCACGAGATACTTACTGTCCGGGCCGAAGCTGCAGCAGATCACTACTTTGGGGTGCGTGAAGGTCAGCAAGTTCTTAGTCGTCATGACATCCCACAAGATCATCGTCTTGTCCTTGCTGGTCGTTGCGAGGTACTTGCCATCCGGCGAGAAGGTGGCGTTGATGATGGTGTCTTGATGGCCCGTAAAGATCCCCACCTCGCTCCGTACCCCGAAGTTATTCAGCGAGATCGACGCGTCCTCGTTGCTGCAGCTCGCAAAGTCCGTCTCTGCCGGCGAAAGAGCGATGCACTTCACGCGCGTGGCGTGGCCGAGCATCGCGCGCGTCTCAAACCCACGCAGCGGTCGGTTTGCCTTGGCCGCCGTCAGCCGCGCCTGCGCCTCAAAGTGGGCCACTGTGTTGGGCAGCGTCGGCACGGTGCTAGTCGCTGTGATGGACCGCGAGTCCGTCGCGGCAGACGAGGAGGAGGCAGCGGAGACGTCAATGTTCTTCTGCAGTGGCGCAATGCTGCTGGCCGCGCCAGTGTTGGTCGGCATCCAATCCATCTCGTCCACGCAAACGTCAAAGTCATTGAAGCTGAACGTGCTTTTGCCTTTGAGGCTGCCGCTGCGACCACTCGGAGCGCCACCAGCGGCGCTGTCCGAGGAAGACGAAGCCTCCAGGGCCACCGGGGGCTTACGACCAGCAAGACGCCAGTGCTTTGTGCGGGCCTCGTCCTTCGAAATCACGATATCATCGTAAATGAAAAGATCTTCCTCGATGCTGAGCGGCGCGTGCTGACGCTGGGCTTCCAGATCCTCGCCGTTACGGAAGAGGCCCGTCTTGATGCTGTTGCGCGCCCCCATGCTGTTGCCGTGGTTGGGCGACACCAGCTCTGCCGCGCTACCCGCCGCTCCGCTGATGGTGCTAAGCGTGACCGAGATATCCGAAAGCAGCGACTCCCGCATTGCGTGGTTGTTGTTGTTGTTGGAGCCCGACACGGCGGAAGAAGGGCGGCGGTGCGACAGCTGCTGCTGAGAGGAGGATAGATTGTACTGGGGAAGCTGCGCACGTACGCCTGTACCCGCCTTTCCCCCACCACCACCACCACCACCACCGCCGCCGCTGCTGCTGCTGCCACTCGCGACGTTCGACGTGGATTGCGCGGGTGGCCCACTCGATGAGGACAGCGCACGCCTAGCACCCACGCTAGAGCTGAAGGGGCCGCTGCCGAGGGAGAAGACGCGCTGCTTGTTGGGGCTGCTGGGAAATGGGCTTCCGTGCAACGACAACTTCGAATGGCGTGCGGCGTAGGAGGCGGAAGACGCCGCTGCTGAGGCCGGAAGAGAGGGATCGCCGTTAAACGGGGCGGTGATGGTCGCCATCGGCGTGGCCGCTGTGCCCTCGCCACCTCGCTCGTGCTTTGGTGTCGCCGTATCCGTGGCGTGCGATAGCTGCCCGCTAGAGTAGGTGACGTGTAACTTGTGCGACGGGTGCCGCCGTGCGGCCGCGATGGGGTGTGGCAGCGTCGTCTCCGCCTCGGTGGAGCACCGCCGCTCACTGCCACTGCCGCGGTCCAGAGCGAACCCACTCAGTGTTTGCGGGCTTGCGTTTGGCAGCGGCAACGTCGGCGACTTCTCCGCGTGCGATGGTGCACGTGAGGTGCCGGTTGGGTACTCGCCATGGCCCTGCTGCCCTTGAGAGCCGGGAGTTGCAATGGCGCTAGCTGGTGTGCCCACAACACATCCCATTCTGCCTCGCTCTGTGTCACTGTATAAATGTGTTTGTTTGTTTGTTTGATTGTTTTTTTGTACACCCGACAGCTATTGGTGACGAAAAAAGATAAAACACGACAAATACGAGAGCGTGATATAAATCTGTATGATGCAGAACCGGTCGAATTAATAAATAAATAAAAAACAAATTAGAAAAGGGGGTGGGGAGAAGAGGAATAGGGGAGGCTAGGGCTTCAGTAGAACACTCTGAGAGAATGTGCCACTACCTTAATCCCTTTCAGACAAAACTTTTAGTTTAGTTTGAGCTCCCTTCGCTTTCTTCGTCGGCGGAGAGTTTTTATTTTTATTTTTATTTTTCCGCGTGGCGTGAGGTGCGCCGCATTGAGAAATGTGTATGCAGAAAAGACAGAGGAAGAGACAGAGAGAGAGAGCAAGATGAAGGAAGTAAGCAGAAAGCCGAAAGGCAGAATAGCGAAGCACAAACACACACAAATACACACACACACACAAAGCGCGGCTAGACCTAGTAAAAGCGTGTCGAGCTACGAGTATGTGATAAGTTGAATATATGAAGAAATAGTAGTCCCAGGCGGGCCAGAGCGGGTCGACACGGTGCGGCGCTTCTTTTTTTTTTTTTTTTCCCCACGCGTCTTTAGTCTTGAGATTATGATGAAAGTAACGCTACGCAGAGTGTTTTCAATACAAATATCTTTCATGACACGACCTCACTGATCTTTCCGGCTCTGCAGCCTTTCCTTTTTCTTTTCTTTTTCGTTGGTTCGCATTACGTCGACAAGCCACATCCAAAAGTGCGCAGCTTTTGGGTCGGATTTTAAAGTCACCATGTTAATATATATTTTTTGAGTAAGTTTTTTTTTTCCGGTCAGCCCACCACTCAATATCTCACGTTTTTCTTTACACTTCTATCATACTAACCAACTTCGTATTATTATCATGTTCTCTTTTTCCTTCGTTCTTAAACGTTTGGAGGGCTGATCTTTTGACACTGCGATTCTAGCGAGCTCTTATGCTCAATCCTAACTAGCTAGGTAGGAGCTCACCTCTTCGAAGGCCTTCTTCTCAACACACATGACGTGAATTCGTATGATTTGCTTTCGCCTAGGGAAAATGATGTGTTGTATCCAATTACAAAGACACGAAGATCTACAGGTCACAGAAAAGCGAAAAAAAAAAAAAGCTCTCATCACGTGTTGATATTAAGGTCAAGTGCTTGTCGCACACTACTGCTTATGTGGCTCACGATCGCATGCCAACTTTTGCCCCTCGCCACCTGTCGGTACATAGCGCGGTACATGCGGATCAAAGGAAACATGTCGGCGGGGTTGAGCTGTGCCCTGTGGACGGCGTAGCTCATAAGCGATAACAGGGATGCGCAAGATCGAACCGTGTAGCTGACGAGCCTGCTCGCCAGGTCCAACTTCGTCGCAGTCTTGATTAAGTTCCTCACCTGCCGCTCTCCCTCTACCCGCGCGTACTCTTCGCCCAAAAAACACACAACTCTTCGCAGCCTCAGCCTGGAGCTCCTCGCCCGTCCAAGTCGCTACGACCTCGCGGTCAGGGGAAGTACGCAGATTGGCCTGGCGAATCCGTTCCAGGATTGTGCTAATCACGCGAATAACTCTTTTTTTTTTCTTCTGCTGCCTTATGCCTGCTGCAATCCTGATGTTGTCAATCATCGTATCAATGAACACCGAGGTGTCGATATCAACAATGGCCCCATGTGACCGCTTGACCGACCGCCACACTCCAACGCGCCAACACTGGAAGCGTCCTTAGCCGGAACTTTTCGTTCTTATTCGTTCAAAAGACAAACTTGTCGCGAATCTCCTCCTGAAGAGGGAAGAGAGTCGTAAAACTCCTCAAAGTCCAACTTTAACATGTAACGCGCGATGCGCAAGCGTTGGCGCCACTCGAAGCGTGAAAGCTGAGTGATAGCCGGCAGGTCGCTCTTCCTGATAACCCCGTTCAAGTTAGGTTCCATAATAAAACATCGCCTACCCTGTGCCTCATACACGGTGAAAACACTCACCGCGTGGACACTGTCCGGCAACGGATGACACACATGTGGCCCGCAAGCTTCGAGCTTGCCGTGTGCGACTGCCGCGTTGGTGTCGGCCTCCGACAATCCAACGTTGTCGTACAATGCGCGATGTTTGAAGAGGCTCAAAGGGTCTCAGGCCGTAGGTAGCGGAGAGCGCCAAGGAGAACAAACATGTCTGTATCGGTGTGCGCAGTTATCATCCGCAGCACAGCCTCTACATCGCCCAATCTGGTGGCTCTCCAGGTGCAAAGGCCATGCCGCCGGGGGAGGCAGACCCAGGGGCGGCAACCCTTGTCTGCGCCGAATCTCTGTCAAGAGGACGCTGTCGTCAACTCTCCAGTCTCGGGGCTGAGCGGGCCCTCAGGCTAAGGTGTTCGACCGGTTCAAGGCAGCGTGAACGTTGTCCTGTACTGTCACGTCCTCCGCTGTGGCCTGCAGGCCAAAGCTCAGGTACTGCCTCAACGTTTCCAGCCGCTTGTGGCCTGTGATGCGCATCAACATCACTTCGGGCACCCCCTGAGCGGCCAAACGCCGCGTGGCCCCTTTTACGCAGAGACGGCAGCGCCGCCACAAAATTAATTTAGAAGTATAAGAACAACGTGATTTAGGTTACGAACGCAGGAAGTCCAAAAAAAAAAAAAAAGTAACGTAAAAAATTAATGGAAACCACATCAAAGGAGAAGAGGAGGAAGGTGAACGTGCAGTTGTGAGAGAAACCCTTTCTCAAAGCCAGTTGACTGAGCCACACCACTCCACACGCCGGGATCAATCCAGATCAGGCTTTTTTTTTCTTTTTTTTTTTTTTGTGTGTGTGTGTGTTTGGGTGTGTGCGGGGACGGTTCTATGCAACTCCCCTTCACCAGGTTTGAAGTTCTTAACAACAAACAAAATTCATTTTATTGAGTCATCATCATTTCATGACATACGGCACAACTGCCTTCATCGGCCCAACCGAAGAGCAGTTGAAAGAGGAGCAGGCTCCGTGTGTGCGGGGTGATTATTAACCTCTCTTTGATACACGTTTGTTCTCCAGTATGGGAGAGCGGTAGAATCATAGCGAACAAAAGGCAGACATACATACGCACACACGCACACACGCAATCAAACAAAAGAAAATGAGAGGAGAGGGAATTGAACATACGACCCAAAAAAAAAAAAAAATAGCGAGTTCATACTCCGCAAGGACGATGCGGACCAGCAGACGATAGGCAAGCACAACGAGATAGAAACAAACAAAAGACACAAAAGGGTGGGGGAGAAGCAAAGTAAAAATCAAAAAAAAAAAAGCACACAACAATGCCCAGCACAGGAGTACGTCTTGAACTGAACCTCTCTATCATCAATAATACAAAAAAAAAAAACAAGGGGAAGAAGGGGGCACCTACCCAACACCTATAAGTTCGTTAGCTCCTCGCCTTTTTTTTCCCATTGCACAGGTTTAAACCGTCCGTTCCATGTATATGAATAAAATAAACACAAAATACAACGTGAGAGAGAATGAGAGAAAGGCAGAGAAAAAAAAAACCCGCTATGGTGCAGTGATGTGATTGTATGTTTTTTATTATTTTTGTTGTTTGTTTGTTTTATTTTTTTCCAAGTACACGTCATGAGCACTACAGAGCTGTTAAAGAGTAGGCTGTTGTTAGTCGCTGTTTACTCCCTCATGTGAACGCAGAAAAGGGCGAGGTGAGACAACGCACTTCCGTTGTTCGCCCTCTAAACTAACTACCAATACTCAACACCATCCATACCATCACGATGGAAGAAAGAAGCGGCGGTTGGCGTTGGGGATGCTGCCCGCCGCCAACGCCGTCGACGATGACGGTGGGAGAGACGGGGGAGGGGAAGAGGATTGCATGTTGGATGTCTCCTCCACGCCAAGGCCCCAGTCAGGCGGGTAGAAGGGCATCGGACCCGTCGACAACCCACGCAGATGGAAAGGCGCCGTGGCTGCTGCGCTGTGTCCACTGCGGAGGACCGCCCCACCGTGGATGCCCAGGCGACCGCCATGCATCGCAGCAGCAGGAGAAGAAGAAGCGGTATAATACGGCTGCAAAGGCAGCGGTGGTGCGCCAGAAGAAGAAGACGTGGGAGAAGCGTAGTGTGGACGATAATCTCGTCCCTCGCCGTCGCCCCACGGCCCAGCGCGTGCACCGTCACTGCCAAACCCCGCGTACCTCCCCTCACTCTGTCCTCCTGCATGCGCACCCGTACAACTCGGTGCGTCACCCGACATGAGCTCCTCCACGAAGGCAAAGGTGTGGTGTAAGCCACTCACGACGCCTCGGACATCCACGTGCTGCAGTCCCGAGACGAGTTGATAGTGCGGGTGGTGATGACCTGCAGTGCCCGCTAGAATGGGTCGAGACCCGAAGACGTGCATCAGTGAAGATGGCACGAAGCCCGCCGCCGTGGATGCACCAGCGGCGTACGGCGTGTGGCTGGGTGAGCCAGGCAACGCACTGGCCGACAGCGTTGTCAAGGGCACGCCGTGTGGGCCACCAGAGACGCCACGTCCTGGACCAACGCTGCCGGCCGTGCCCGCCGCACCCACACCACCGCCGTTCCCATTGCGCGTCGCCTCGCCAAAGCAATAGACCTGCGCGTGGGAGTGGGCGGCGCGCCCGCCCGCGTCGACGTGGCAGCACGGCCACGCACACCACGGCTGCGGACCCTCCATGACCACCACCGTGTGCTGACGCCCGCACGCGATGCTGCGCGCCACACCGCCCGCCACGTACTCAAGCCCCACGACGCGGTAAGGTGCGGTGAAGGCGTCGGGGCTGTTGGCGGTGGTCCCGCACTGTCCACTGGCATTGTCGCCCCAGCAAAACACATCGCCACGGCTGGTGAGGGCAACGGTGTGGAAGGAGCCGCACGCCACATCCACGACCCGCTGGCCCTCCAGCGCGCCTTGCACCAAGATCGGTACGTAGGCCGGCGTCTTGGAGCCGTGGCCTAGACGGCCTTGATAGCCAACGCCCCAGGTGAAAAGCTCCCCATGCTCGTTGATGGCGCCGCTGTGCCACTGGCCAGCTCGAATGCGCACGATCTTCTCCAACGCGTTGGGGGAGGCGGACGAGGTTAACGTGGTGGCGGTTGTTGTTGTTGCTGCTGTGGTCCCTGCTCGACGTCGGCCCTTAATCGTGACGAGCTGCGGCGTTAGGACAACACTGCGGCGTTCATTGCTGAGGGACTCGCCAAGGACGGCGTGGTAGCGGCGCTCCACCTCCTCCGGGGTGCCGAGACCGACGCAGTCCACCAGGCCCCAGCTGTAGAGCGCGCCGTCCTCGCTCAAGGCAAGCGCAAAGAAGCTGCCGCAGCTCAGCTGAATAATGCGCTTCCCCTCCAGCGTCTCCACCAACACCGGCGTGTCCACCTTCTTGGTGTGGGGGTCGAAGAAGGTGCGACCACGCCCACTCTGGCCGTGGTTGTTGTTGCCCCAGAAGTACACATGGAAGCCCTCAACGATCGCCATGGCAAACGCGTAACCCGCGGCAACGTGCACGGCGGGTAGCTGCTCAAACAGGGGAATGCGGCGTGGGATCAGCAATTCCACCGGCACATCTGCCGCGCTGCCGTCCTGCCCCAGCCCAACGCCATTGCCGGTGTTGTTGATGTGCGTCGTATTGTTGTTGTTTCCGCCCACTCCGGCGAATGCGCCTCGGCCGCCGGCAAGACCACTGCCCAAGCCTAACTGGCCCCACTCACCGTTGCCAAACGTATACACGTGCCCGCTGTCGGTCAGCGCACAACTGTAGTTTGCCCCCAGCGCAATCTCACGCACGCGGACACCAAACGGGGTGACCTGCGCCATGGTTGGCGTTGGCTCATCGCGCATGGCGTGTGTGCCCAGCTCCCCGTTCCCCCCAGAGCCCCAGCTGAACAGCAGCACACGGCGAGGCACGGGTGGACCACGCAGACGGCGAACCAGCCCGGCCACATTCAAGTACTCCGCCATGGCGAGCACGCCATCCACGTTGATGTGCTGCGGAATCATCACCGCACCGTGGCGGAGGTAGTTCAGCACAGGGAGGAAGTAGTCCGCGTCGAGGTCGAGCATGATGGCGTTGTAGCGATCGGTGTCGAGGGGAACGGCGGGGATGGCTTGCCGGGGGTTGACGATCTCCCCGTCGCCCTCCTCTCCCTCCCCACCGAGGGCATCACGCAGCCCAACACCACCGGTGGTGGCGGTGGTGGTTGTGGGAGCAGCAGCAGCAGCAGCAGCAGCAGCAGTAGCCGAGGCAGATGGTGCCTGCTGCACCTGTTGTGGTGGTTGCTGGTGGGAGAGAAGCGGTTGGGCCGCTGTGGAGCGGCGAGACGAGTGTGATACATGCCGCTCCGGCGACGGGTTCGAGTGATCGCCATCACCTGTGGTGGGTTCTGCGCCGTCATCGCTGTTGCGGCGGTGGTTGGACTCTGCGCGTTGCACCGCCGCACCATTCACCCGCTCGTTTATCGCAGCCGCGGTGCTCCTACGTTCCGCGTCGGCGCCGTCTTCCGCCGCGAGAGACTGAGCATCACCGCCCCCGGCGCTAGCCGCCACAGGCTTCATGGTCGACCCAACAGGATCGCGATGGGCGTGCGGACCGGCCAGGCCGCCCGGCCGCAATGGCGGCTGCCGCAGCGGCGGTGCTGGAGAGCGCCGCGTGAGGCACGCGCACAGGGAGGCCAAGACGCTGTCTGGGTCAGACGTCAGCGTCGATACCGTCGTGGTGATCAGTCGACCGCCCACGTTCAACACCACCCAGTCTGAGGCGGACGCGGTTGGGGCCACGCACGCCGGCTCCGCATCCTTGAAAGGCTCGCAGAAGAAGCGACGGCGTTCCTCCGTGGCGCTGTTGCCGCGCCGTCCGTCCCCGCTGGGAGCAGAGGTGCTCGTATGTGGTGGGGATGAAGTGGGTCCAGCAGCTGTGGGGTAGGCACCGGTGCGGCCGACGCCGCCGCTCTCACCACTACCACCACCGCCACTACGACTGTACGCATCTGGCGTGTGTGGACCAGACACCAAAGTTCCTCTTGAAGGAGGAGGCGGTTGAAGGTGGCTGATGCTGCTGCCGCTGTTGTGGTGGTGTTGGTTCCTGCGGCTGCCCTCCTCCAAGGTCGCCCCACGTGCCTCTGTCGTCCAGCTTCGCGCCGCAGCAGCAGCAGCTGATGCGTGTACAATTGGCGATGCAGAGACCCCGCTCAGACGTGCGACAACGTCCACCGCTGGGAGCGCAGAGGCAGCAGCAGCAGCCGTTGACAAAGAGTGCTGAGGACTCGCTGTTGCTCCTGCTGCCTCCGCCTGCCAGCCTAAACCCGACGACGACGGCGACGGAGTCGCACGCCACGCCTGTCCGATGTAGGACGACGTGAGCATGGCGGGCACGTCTTCGAGGGAGGTGGTGGGGATGGCCGGGCTGCTGAGGCTGTGGTAGTCCGCGCTCTCCGGTGCATCACTGCTGGCGCTGTCATTCTCCGCATCGTCATCGCTCACCGCACCGCCGCTGCGACTCCGGGCGGATGCGTCCTCCGTGTCGACGGATGCTTGCGCGTCGGCGTCCAATGACGCTGCGTGCGGCCTTGCCGTGGTGAAGGTGAACATCGCACTCTCCTCTAGGGTCGTACCTGTCAGCTGCCGGGACGCGTTATCGAGACTGGGGACCGCGGAGCTGGTGGAGATGGTTGGCGGACAGGAGAGCGGAGAGCATCCACTTTCATTGCTGATGGTGGGCGGCTCTGACGCTCTGGGCTTGCGGGAAAGTGTTGGAGTTGCTTGTCCGGCCTCTGAACTGCTGTTGCGCATAGACATTGCCTTTTTGTTTTTGTTTTTCCTCAGTGGTGTTGTTTGCTGCCGTTGCTCGAAACTGGATCGAGGCTAAACACAGAGGCTGCAGAGTAGTTCGTTCTAGTTGGCGCAGGCAGGAAGTCTGCCTCTTTTCAGGAATCTAAGGAGATAGCGGGAGAGAGAAAGAGAATCCACTTAAGCGAGTGCTTTTTGTTTTGTATGTGTGTGTGTGTGTATGTGTTTCGGTAATGTTTCGTATTGTTTTTCTTTTTGTTGTTGTTGTTTTTCTGGCAATGCCTCAAGGCTACGTTTACCGCTGTCAGAGTACACGGAGACAACTCAAGGTCTTCTAGTTTGAAGACGAGGCAAAAACAAAGCAAAGAGAAATAATCTAATGAAGCTAAAAGGAAATCACAAAAAAGAGCTTGATTTGATAAGAAATGCAGCACCTTTGAATGTTCAGTTGCCGTGATCACGACAGTGGTGAAAGAGAGAAAAAAATAGGAGGTTAAGAGCAGTTGAAGATGGGTGTACAAACGCATATGTATATGGCATTAAGACCGACACGCCTCGCTAGTATTGGGCATGTAAGAGCTTTCTCCCTTCTCTGTCGTTCTCTCTCCGGATGCCGTAGTGCCCCAAGTATGCTCGTTCCTCTTTTTTCTCTCTCTATGAGGAAGTAGGAAGCACACAGGCTCACGCACGCGCGCATCGGCCGTACGGAAACAAGCAAGTGCGAAACAAGCTAACTCAAGTAAACTGGATAGCAAAGAGAGAGAGAGAGAGCACGCTTCACATGAAACGATTTCGAGTTGACGCACATTGCAGCTTCATCCGCCCGAAACATTTTCTTATGGTTGACGTGTTTCTCTTTCAAATGTCACCGTTTTGTTTAATATTTTTTTCTTTTTTTTTCTTTGTGGTTTCGCATTCTTCTTGGAGACAAGGCTTCATCTAATGACTCAATACAGAAAGACGCGAGTAGGGCATAAGAAAAAAAAAAGTGTTAGGAGAATAACAAAATAAAGTTAGAAACGCAATCGACGTGTTTTTGTTGTTTTCATTTTTTTTCTTCGACATCCCTGGCTATCCCAAACAAAAAGAAAAGAGAAATAGTGCGTCCTTTGATTACAAACCCCAGAAAAAAAAAAGGAGGATTAGATTTCATTTCACGCTTCCTTTTATTCCTTTCTCTTTTGTATCATTTTGCGGAAGTGCATGAGCATATGTGTGTGTGTGCGTGTGTGGGAGGGGGCGCGCGTCTCTTATTGCTTTTTCATTTTTTGTTCACTGCTCCTCCGCTCATTAAACCTTAATAAAATTTTGCCTTCCCGTTTTCAATTAATTATCGCCAAAAACAAAAAAAAGATTCTGATTTTTTCATTATAAGTTTCCTTTTTTGTTGTTGTTTTTGGGGGGGTCCGACCCTTCGCTTTTTTCTTAAATACGTGTTCTTGGCCTAGTGCTTCTTTTGTTCCTGCAAGTGCGTAGTTAACAGTTAGGTTTGGTGTGGATGCGCGAGTGTGTGTGTGTGTACGGGAAAACATATGTGCCTGTGCTGCGAGTTCTTGTTATCTATTTGGGGCTCGCGTGGTTGCGAAGCGCTCGTATTCGATGGTCTTCACTTGCTCGTTTCACTTCTCTTTGCCGAACTGTGTTTCTGTGTTTCTCCGTGTTGGTCAGCTAGCTGCTTCCTGCGTTTTACATGTGACTGTAGACTTGAAGTAGCCCGACACAGCGCAAGAAAAAAAAGTAGAAATGACTTGCTTCACTGATCTGAGAAAAAAAAAAAAGCTGACGATCAGGAAGTAAGGAGAGCGAAGAGTCCTGCGACGCAGAGCACTACCATATGGTAACGAAATGCAGTCTCATCCTCCTTCTCAACTCTCCCCACAGCAACCATCTAGCCTCTCAGACCATCCATCAAACACACAGAACGTTAAAGAGAAACGCACGGGCATAGAGAGAGAAGAGCAAACAAAGCTTACGAAGTGCAGGAGAACCACAGGAAAGGAAGTGTTGTCACTGCAATGAAAAAATTGAAACATTGCGCAGCAAGTGTGTGCGAGGATAAATTCATAAACTTCACAGCCAAAAGGAGATGCAGAGGAGAAATACACATGTCCCTCAAGCATCGTCTATAACGCACGCATAACACGCCCACATGCACATACACAAACACACACACAACACACACGAATACAAGCACAAATGCACGCACACAAACGCGTACGGTCGTTGCAAAGGTACTTAATTAGAAGAAGCAGTAGAAGAACACATGGAAAGATCTGTCGCAAGAAACCAGAGAGAGAAAAAAAAGGTTTTTTTTTTTGAATTGGCGTGGAAGACCTCCGTAACCGGAGACAGTGGTGTGTGAGAGAGAGAGGTAGAAGCAGTGAAACAAAAGTCAAGAGACACAAAACACAACCGTAATCATCAAGTAACATCTTGCAGGGAAAAGGTGTTGTTCATTTGAGGGCTTTTTCGGGTTTTTTGTTTGTTCTGCAGCTTGAAAAGATTTAAAAACTAATAATAATAATAATAATAATAATGATCACAAGAGAAGCTATAGAGTCACCAGCTGGTCGTGTTTCCCATACTTGAAATAGTATTAAAAAAGGAGGTTTAGCGGTGCGAAAAGAAACTTAGAGCTAGATATATATTTTCTTAAAAAAAAAAAACATCATATTAAGGGGAAAGGTGCGGGAAAGATTTGAAAAACTTCGCAGTGGATAAACACGTCGACGAGAGAATAGGGTGCGGTCCAGAACCACACTCTCCTTATTCATCCTCGCGCTGCCGCGTGCGTGTGTGCGTCTGCACGTGCGCATCCGTTCGCGTAGAGAACGAGGCCGCAGCACACAAGGACGGTGAAGGGAGGAGGAGGAAGGAAGGGGGGATAGGATCGGGAAAAGGGGAAACGCATTCTACAAGAATAGAAGAGAGAGGGTGAGTGTGTGTGTCTACGTGCGTGTGTGCGAGCACGAGTGAGAGAATTTGTTGTTGCTTTAGAAAACAAACAACTCCTCCATCAGCCCTCTACTGCGTCTGACCCTCGTACTTGGCCAGCTTTGCCTTGGTCGCCTCCAGCTCGGCCTGCAGCGTCTCGTAGGTGGGGCGGGTCACCTCCCCTTGCGCAAAGCCCTTCTCAATCATCCAGTTGTCGTCCGCGAACTTCGCCATGTAGTTGCGAATCCCATCAGGCAGCACGACGACGCAGCGCTGATCGGGGCGGAGATCCTTGGCGGCCTCGAGCACACCAGCCAGGGCCGAGCCGCTGCTACCACCGACCAGAAGACCCTCTTCACGGTGCAACTCACGGGCAAGATCGAAGCTCTCCTGGTCGCGGGTCTTCACCCACTTGTCCACGTACTGACGCTCGCACACATCCGGGATAAAGTCGTAGCCAATCCCCTCTACCTGGTAAGAAATGGCCTCCGCTGGGTGGTCGGGGTCTGCGATGATGCTCCCCACCGGATCGACGCCGACAATCACAATGTTCGGCAGCAGCTCCTTCAGCTTCTTCGCAATGCCGGTGATCGTGCCACCCGTGCCAGCGCTGATGACGGCCATATCGAGCTTGCCCGCGCACTGGTCGTAGATCTCCTGACCCGTGAATTCGTAGTGGGCGCGCGGGTTGCTTGGGTTGGAGTACTGATCGAGCAGCACATAGCCCTTCTCATCACGAAGGCGGCGTGCGACACCGATGAGGCTCTCCGGGTGGTCGTGCGGCAGCGACGTCTCCGTGCGGATCACCTCCGCGCCAAGAGCGTGCAGCGTCGCCTCCTTCTCATGCGACATCTTCTTGGGCATCGTGATCACCATGTGATAGCCACGCACCGCTGCCGCCATGGACAGACCAATGCCGGTGTTGCCGCTGGTGGCCTCCACGATCACGGAGTCCGGCTTCAGGCGGCCGGCCTTCTCGGCATCCAGGACCATCTGCTTTCCAATGCGATCCTTCACGCTGCCGCCGGGGTTAAAGAACTCGCACTTGGCGACCACCTCGCAGACGAGGCCGTGCTTCTGG
This sequence comes from Crithidia brevicula, assembly GCA_030849845.1. NCBI lineage: Eukaryota > Euglenozoa > Kinetoplastea > Trypanosomatida > Trypanosomatidae > Crithidia > Crithidia brevicula. The sequence continues at coordinate 48,727 of JASAOD010001892.1, read as the reverse complement.
GGGACGCGGTTCAAGCGGATGCAGGGGGTGTTGCCTACAGCATCAAGGACGTTGCCCAGGATGTGCGCATTGGGGTTCTCAGACGGCATCTTTCCTTGCTTGTTTTTTTTTTTTCTTTAGTGGAGTTGCTACTTTCGATGGGTGAAGGTGGTCTACGCTGGGACAGAGCACGAGTGAGCGAGGAGTTCAGAACGACTTGGATGTTAACTAGCCTATGGCTATCGTAGAGGGAAGGTGTAAACAACGATGTATATGTGTGTAATTGGATACGTTTCAAGAGGCCAATAAGTGAAGGTGAAAAAAAAAAAAAAGAGGGGAGAGTAGAAGCGGTACCAGAAGTAGTGAGATGTACCAAAATTAAGCTCAGGTGCGCATTAGCAATAAGAAAGTTTCTGTTTTTAAGCAAACAGTCAGGTCCAGAAGAAACTTTTCGTATTTTTTCTTTTTGTTTTCTTAGAAATTTCACAACGCGCATCACAACTCGCGACCTCCCTCGGACAAGGACGAGAAAAAAAAAAACAGAGAGAGAGAGAGACATAACAATATGAAATACGCCGAATGTTCTTTGAGTCTTGAGAGTGGAAAGGGCCTGTGCAAAGCTACTTGAGTCTCCATCATTGGCATTAGGAGTACAAAAGGATACACAACGTTTTTTTTTTTTTTTTGGAAAACGAGATCGAATGCATCAATCGAGAGTAGCCCGCAATTGATTGTTGTTGTTGGTGGTAATTTCTTTGATACCCATTATTTTGATTTGTTTGTTTGTGTGTGTGTTTTCATTACTAACGTACCGAGTCGCTGCTTGAGCTAAACATCGTGTTAAAGTTTCTATGCTACATCAAGAAAAGAAAAGAAAAAGGCGTTCAACAGAAAAGAAAAATAAAATGCGCAAGACTCACGCAGGGGGGTCAATAAATCAATAAAAAGGAGGGAGACATGAGAATAAGGTTCCAGTACGTAACATCGCAGTGAGAGCAACGTGAGAACAAGGTTGCTTTCCGGAGGAAGTGTTGATTGGCCATGCTGTGATGGCGATAGTGCTGCGACGTCGTCGGCATAAACATCGACAAAACAAAAAAGGAAGAGAAAGAGTTTAATACTAATACTAAAAAAAAAAAAAAAAAAACATGAAGAGGAGTGAGAGGCTAACAAGCACTCACAGCACCAGTGAACCTGTTTCCCTTACAACTATGTTTAATCAGCGCTTCTCAGGACGTTCTTTAAAAATGTTGATATATGTACATCCACAAGTGCAGCGTTGCTCTCCCCGAGCTATACTATTTGCAAACGAGACCCGACCACAGGCCGAAGTGCGAGAGAGCTAGCACTAAAAACAAAACCTTAGATATATTTTTTTAAGATAAAAGAGAAGCATGCATGCCTTCGTCAACGATCCCCGTGTTAAAAAGAAAGCGTACAGGTAAAAGAAAAAAAGAAAGGTTTTGGCTTTCTGAACACAAGAGATGAAGGAGGGCAATTCGTATTAACACATCGTAGAGGAAACATGTAGATATTGTTTCCGAGTTTGCTTTTAATTTAAATTACGTTTCTTTTTGTTTGTTTGTTCGTTTGTTTTGTGTGCCAACACAACACCACGTCAAGCACCCAGAACTTTTTTTTAAAAAAAAGGTATGAACAGCGAGTAAAACAGATCCAAATAAGAGACATTGTACATGTGCAATTTAGAAGAAGAAAAAATAGGGGGGAGATTGATAAAGGCATCGCGATTAAAAGACGAAGACAAAGAGACGGAAAATGAGAAAGAAAAAAAAAATAAGCTCCAACGCGTTCATTGCATCTCATCGGGAGAGCTGTGAACGAACCGAACGCCTCCGCATCCTTAAACGTGACGGGTTATTGCTGATGTGGCAGCCGGTTGTACTCCACCGCCCTCGCCAGCAAATCCTTGTAGGCCTCCTCCTTCTCCGCCTTGCTGGATAAGTCCTCTTTTTGATGTGCCAGCAGCGCCCGGTAGCGATCCTTGCTGTCCACGTGCTGGTTCCCTGACGGGCTGCGACAGAGCTGCCGCACCGCGGACTGCCGGGCTTCGGTGTCGTGCGGTAGGGTGAACTTCATAACGTGAATGCCGCTCGCAGAGCCGGCCGCGCGGGACAACGCAGGAGCATGCGTGAGGCTCCCTGTGCGCGAAGGCGAGAGTTGACGTGTGGACGTGTTCGTGACGCTACCTTCATCCGCAGACATCGCGGACGTGTGCGCAGAGGCGTGCACCGTTGCGGCCACCGTCGCGGGAGGCTGCGCGGGACGCGGCGGCGTGGAAAACGACGACGACGAAGACGAAGTAGCGTGGAGGCCGTATGGCGAGGACGTGGTAGCAGTGGTGGAGCCCGCGCGCACCGTGTGAGCCGCCTGCATCACCTTGGCGTGTTCCTCCAAGCTGCGCCGGTTGACGTCCTCCAGCTGCCGCTGCTCCAACAGCATCTCCCGCAGCGACAGCCGGCTTGCGGTGGACGCAGACGGCGGTGGATGTGGTGGCGACGGCGTCAACCCAGTAGACGCAACAGCAGCAGCAGCAGCAGCAGGAGCAGCAGGAGCAGTGGGTGTTGGCGCTGTAGTGCCGGAACGAGTAGAAGGAGAAGAAGAACAAGGCGTTGTTGACAACGATAAAGGAGAGGTCGGTGGCGGCCTACCATCTCCGGCCTTCGTCTCACGGCTGCTGAGAGCGGGATTGAAGAGTCGCCGTGGCTTCTCAGCGCTGCCCGGCACCTTCTCACCGTCTCCCGCTGCGCCTGCTGCGGAGAATGATGAAGCCGCGGGCTTGGTGCCCTTCGAGAGCGAGTCCGTGGTGTGGGAGAGGCGAGAGAGGCTCTGCAGTTGGAGCGCGCGACTTATATTTTCACGGCTCTGCTCCGCCCACAGCGATGGCGGTGGCGGCGGGGACGGCTGAGGTGGAGCGGGTGGCGTGGCGCCTGCGGTGTCCGCACTAGCCGGCGCCTCCAAGTGGCTGAAGAGACGCGTGCAAGCCTGTTCTTGTTGTTGCTGTTGTTGTTGTTGCGATGGGGCTGACTGCACAAGGATGCTTGGTCGATTGCACGCTTGCTCCTCTGCTGCCGTGCCCACGAGGGGCTGAAAGACAGGGGACGGGGGGTGGCGATCATCCGACATGAGGGAGACACTGGTGGGCCGTACGTTGTGGAGTGGGAAGGCGCTGCCACTGCTGCTCCGCACGTTCGATGGCGTGTGAGGTCGCGGAAGGCCTCCACTACCCATACCACCACCGCCACTCCCAGCACCACCACCGCCACCTACACCTCCGCTGGTGTTGTTGTTGGACACGCTGACGCTGCTGTTGCTCCCCGTGTTCATCGTTGCCATGGTGGGCGTCGCAGCAGCGCTGCCGCTCCCGCCCTCCAGCAAGCGGCTGCCCTCCTTATTGAGGATGCTGAACACCGGCGTGCGGCCCGGCACCGCAGACTTGCGCACCGCCACCAGCGAGGGCAAGGAGCCGGCGAGAGGGACCGCGCCAGACGCACCGCCCACGCCGGCGTTGGCGATGTGCGTGCTTCGGGGTTGACTCGTGCTCACTGAGGATCCACCCAGGGCGTGCGCAGGCTTGCGGTCCGGCGAGGAAACCAAGACAACGCTGCGGCGCTGCGAAGGCTGCGCGCGGGACGGCGTGGCGCTCTCTGAACTGACGGGGTTGGCCACCTGCGACGTGGCGTTGGTGGTGTTCGTGTTCCTGCTGGTGGGGCTGGCATGAGTGGCGGCGGCGGCCGCCGCACTCGCGCCGATGTTCAGGAGACTCGGTGGTGGTTGAAAGGCGGAGCTGCGCGTGGGGGAGAAGGAGACGGACGCGGTAGACGGCACCGTTGGCGGAGGTGACGGGAAGAGCGGAAGGCCGTTGGAGGGGGACCAGTGCGAGGTGGCCAGAGAGGTCGACTGGCGCTTGCGGCGGTCCTCCAAGATGGCGCTGCGGCCCACGAAGGCATGCAGCGGCTCGGTGCTCAGCACCCTGCCTTCCACCGATGACACCTCGCGGGCCACGTCACGCGAGAGTCGCCGCAGCTCCGCCAATTCACCCGTCAGCTCCACCGAGGGGCGAGGCGGGGCGGTCGCACTCTCCTCTGGGTTGCTCGTCAGGCTCGACTGCTCGGCGTGCGGGCTTGCCTCTGTGTGCGCACGTGTCTCAGAGGAGCGCAAGGAGTACTGAAGAGGGGACATCAACGATGGGGCCCCACCTTCTTTGTGCGAGGAGAAGTGTCCGCGCGTTTCAGCAGGCCTCGATGGCTCTGCTGTTTCCACTGGACGTGCCGTGCTGTTGAGCTGCGTGGCGCTGTCCTCCGGTGATGCTTGGGTAGCGGGTGGGGTGGCGCTGGCAGGTGTTGGCGAAGAGGGGAAGATGTGTGGCTGCACGGGCTCGGCGGAGGCACTGCGGGCTCGAGGGGGCGGCCGGTGTGTCGAGGGCAGCGCGGGCAGTGCATCCGCCGGCGTCGTCGTGGCCACGTCCATTCGCAGCACCGCCGAAGGCAACGAGGGCGACGCTGCCGTGACGGAGCCGCGTAGAGCTGCGCAGGGGAGAGGCTTCGGAGTCTCACCGTCCGTGTTGTTGTTATCGCTGCTGCTGCTACCTTTATTACTTGCTGCTGTTGCTGTTGCTGCTGGTGCGTTAACTGGGTTGTTGGGCAGCTCGAGGGTGAAGTGCGCCTGACCCATGTTGTGATCCGCCAGCAGCCGCTGAATAGCAGACATGACCGCCGACACGTCCTCCGACGCTGGCTGTGGTGTCGCCATGTTCGCAGGAGGAGTCGACATGTGGGGGTCGAGGCTGTTTTGCTAGGATGACGCGTCGACGCTGCTGGTTATGGAAGCTGCTGGTTTGGTTCTGCTTCTCGGACTTTTCCTTTGTACTTTCTCGCGTGCGTGTGTTTGTGGAGAGAGATAGAGAGGGAGAAAGAGAGCTGAAAGAGAGCGAGGAGAAGATGCAAAGAAAATGGTATAAACAGAGTTTTATAAATGAAAGAAGAAAGAACGTAAAGTAAAAAAAGGGAAAAAAGAAAGGGGAGGGAAGAAAAGAAGATGAGTACTCAGCTGCCAGTGGATTGTGAGAGAGAAAGAAGACTTTTGACTCGAGCGCTGATGTTCTTCTTTATCTCTCCAATGAGTGCCGCCACTGTGTCTATTGCACTACGAGCGTGCTAGCGCTAACACACATACACGCACACACATACACATACACACATGTATATATAGAAGGTTGACGACGGCTCAAAGAAGCATTCGGTGTCGAGGGGTAACGCCCAGCCTCCAGAAAAAAAAAAAATGGAGACGAAAAGCAAGAGAAGGGGTCCACTACGCTGCAGCAGCCACTGCGCACTCGCGCACAAAAGTCAGTTTGCGTCATGTGCTTCTCACAAATGGCCTTTCCTTTTTCTTTTTTTTTCTGGATCTGCAGAAGCGCAAGTGGGAGAGTGTGAAATTTAATCCGAGTTGTTGCTAGCGAGGCACAACAAGCGGCATGAAAGCATCGAAACCTTCACCTCTTGTTTCCCTGTCTCTTCTGTTTGCGAATACCGTTGTTGCTGTTGTTGTTGCTGTTTCTGTTGTTGCTATTTTCTTCGTTTGCTTGTTTTTAATTGCGCGAGTTGACAGAAGACATCGAAGCCCACAGAGAAGTGCGAGTGCAGGTGTGCTCACATCCGTGCAGCCACGGCAGCAAATACACATGCGTATAACCGCCCTCACACAACCGCGACGAGAAAGAGAGAGAAAGACACACAGAGCAAGACGAAGAAAAGAGAAAAGGGTATACACTACACACACACACACACACACACACACATACCTACACAAACGGAGATAGCCACAGAGTGGTAAACACACTCTTAGCGAGCAAGAAGAGGAAGAAGAAATACACAAATACAAAGATTTTTTTTGCTCTGAAGAGGAGAGGTAGATAGGCACGAAAGCCTAGCAAAGGTGAAAACGAGAAATGTACGGGGGGCAGCTGACATGCTTCGTTCTTTTTTGTTGATTTAATAACGCAGCTAAGCAAGAGAACAAAACAAAAAGAGAAAGAAGGTCCGGCTGCGCATGCGCAGACCGTCATTGCTGCCGCCCTTCCGTCCCTCACCTTCTCTAGCTGCTTAGTTATGCTCTTCATCATCGTTAGCTGCTCTTCAAATCTTTATTCATTTCTTCCCTCTTCTCTTCTCTTTTCTTTTTCTTTTTCTTTCCCTTTTTTTTATTTTTTGGCTGCCCCAGCCTCCGCCTTCTTCTCCTCCGGCTTGGCATCAAGGTCGCGGCAGTACGGGCCCGGAGGGGTCTTGAATAACAGCGACGTGCGGCCACCAGCGGGCTCGGAGAACTTGCGGTCGGGCCGCTGCGTCCCAATGCGGAATGGCTTCCCTGTGCGCAAGTTTTCAATCAGCGTCTTGATGCTGTCCCACGTGAGGTCCTCCACATAATCGTAGGAGAAGTTTGGAGGGTTGCTGTAGTCGTTCACCACCAGCATCGGCGCATTCACGCAGGCGCCGAGGCACTCCATCTCGCCAATGGTGATGAGGCCGTCGCTGGTGGTGCCGTGCATGCGCACACTCAGGTACCGCATCGTGCGCTCCATCAAGTCGTCGGCCCCGCACAGCATGCACGGTGTGGTGCGGCAGAACTGAATGTGGTACTTGCCAACCGGGTGGCGATTGAACATCGAGTAGAAGGTGACGGTCTCAAAGACGTGCATCGGCGGCACTTCGCAGATCTTAGCGATCTTATACATGGCCGTCACAGGGATGTAGCCGCCCTGCTGCTCCTGGGCAAGGTGCAGTAGCGGGATGGTGGCGGAGATGCGCTTGCCACGTGGAAACTTGGGCAGGATCTCGTTGTGGATCTTCTCGTAGCTCTTCGTGGTGAAGTCCCATGGAATGCGGGTGTTGTCCGTGTCGGTGTTGACGTGGCGCATCTCTCCGTGGATGCCTCGAACGCTTTGGAGGGAAAGAAAGGGGGATGGGACGATCACGGCAGCGGATGACCGGGCAGAGCGGCGCACCGCCGCTGAGGAAAGCCAAGGAAGACGCTGCATCTTCTCTCTTTCTCTCTTTTTCTTTCTTTACTCGTTGGTTTGACCCTCGGATAAAAGTAGTTGCTACGATGCAGCGAGTGCGATTTCTAAAACCGACAAGGATGACAGAGGCGGCAGTGTGGGGGGGAAGTGAGTGTCAGATTCCTCTTCGAGTGCTCGGACTTGCGGAGAAGTATATCCTCTTTTGTGCTGTGCTTGCCTTCTTCTCTTCGACACGGAAAGGCCCTCTAGGAAAGAAAAGTGAAAAAAAGAACAACGCTAAAGTGACTAAAATCAAAGTGCTGCTTGAGAAAAGCGGAAACAAATAGACGGCCGTAACGGTAAAGAAAACACTTAGCAACAAGAAAGAGAGAAGAGAAAAAACACGTTGTTTTCTGATGCACTTCCTTTGCTACGTCTCGTCGTTCTTCTAACTAGCTAGTGATACTTATCAAAAAAGGGCGGCAAAAGAGAGAGAGAGAGCAAGAAAACTTTAAGGGAATGAATATGAAAAATACGGTTGACTGGCTCAATACTACAGAGAAAATACAGATAAAAAGGAAGCCTACGCTAAGAATAAAAAAAAAGATTTTTTTTTGTTTGTTTGTTTGTTTGTTTGTTTTTGTGGTCGATGCTGCTCTGCGGATTCCCGGTCTTCAGCTACTCGTCTATCTCGATGAAGGTGGTCGCGTCTGAGACTGGGGTGCTGCGAAGGAGTGTGAGTTCGTCGTGATATGATAAATGAATGTGTTTGTTTATTTGATTGTTATAATTTTTTTTTTTTTAGGCAAGCCTCATTGAAAAGAAATGTGAGGTGTGCGGGTGCCGGTAGTAACCAAAATGGGGAGAAGAGAAAACACAAAAACAAAAGAGCGAGACAGAAAGAGAGAGAGAGAGAGAAAGTACGGTCAGAAAGAGGTGCACACGCCACTCCCAAGCTTTCTACTCTCTTTATATATATAATTTTGTTTTCTATGTTACTTGTATATGTGCCTCTGTCCCACAACCGTGCCCACAACACCACTATGGAGAAGCTATCGTTTATAAAAGCACTCTGCTGGGTGGCTAGCGAAGGAAACAGCTTAGAGAGCAGCCTTGGAAGCACGCAACTGCGGTCACACAGGAAACCATTGCTTCCCTCTCCCCCATCGCCTTAACACAAGCATCCCACTTTCTGCCTCGACGGCTCACAGCATCGCCGCTGAAAGGCTTTGCGGGACACACGCAAACAGGTAGATATGCATGAGGACTCGCCGAGCCATATCTACACAGACACACACTCTCTCTCTTGCCTTTGTGTTGGATCAACATACTTCACTCTTTTTATTGCAGTGGTAGTTGTTTTTTGCGTATTGTGTTTTTTCTTTGTTTTTTGTTTTTTTCTGGTCTGCTTGTTTGTTTGTTTGTTTGTTTGTTTCATTCTACAGACCGAAGCCGAGATGGAAAAAAGAGAAAAAACACAAAAAATAAGCGCCATAGAGGAGCCAACACCCCCTCCACCCTCTTTTTTCTTCTTTTTGATTTGTCTGTATATCAAGAGAGAAAGAGAGAGAGAGATGGAACGACGACTATGGCCTTTCTTCAGCACAAAGAAGACGCCTCTGCTACATCATCTGCAAAATTAAATTTTAGAAAAAAAAATCAAAGAGGAAAGAAAGAAAAGATACAACTCTAACAAAAATAAAAAGAAAGAAACGGGGAGAGACACAGATAGTAGCAAAAGGAAAACGCCTTTTCTCTTTACACGTTTTCGTGCACCTTTCCCCAACGCGGTGCTCCCTCTTTGGTTTTTGCTTTTGTTTTTTGTGTTCTTCCTCACGTCTGCGCTTGTGTTCTGGTAGTCGTGGTTCGCTTACTTTTTCTTTTTTCTTTCTTTCTCTCTAGAATCTCCTTCCGTCCTGCATAGTTGCCCATCTCTCTCCACGTTTTCTAATGCTGATAATAAGAATAAAAACGTCAATGAGACACAGAACCGGAAAAAGAAACAAGTTTCTCGCACAGAGGGCAGCGTTGAAAAACAAAAAAAAAACTCAAAAGAAAAGAAAAAAGGAATGAGTTGCTTTTCTGTATAGACGCTTCGCGTTTACTTTCTTGCAAAAAAAAAAAGCCCTGAAAAAGGATGTCGTCGTGGCACAAGGGCAACAACAAAGCACAACCAAGAAAAAAAGGAAAACACCAATACCACACCAAAAAAAAGAGGGATCTATGAAGGAGTCGAGCCCCAACGGGCGGGACGAAGAGTTACAAAAAGGAACAAATAAAAATAATAAGGCGGAAGAAAGTGCCTCATGCCAGAGCCGAAGAGAGAAGAAGAAAAATAAAAAGAAGAAGAAAACAAAAAATGAGGTAAAAAAAAAATCAGAGGAAAACAATAGTGACTTCACACTCCCGTTTTTTTGATTAGGCTAACATTCTGTGGAGGTTCACTTTGGTATCGCGGCCGCTTTTGGGCGTAAAGAGAAAGTACGCCAAGGAGCAGAGGACACAGCAAAATAAATTTAAACAGAAAGAGGGTGAAAAACAGTAAGCACGAGGGCTAGCTTGATGCGCTTTGAAGGACAAAACAAGCATAAAGCATTCAAAGACTTTCTATAATGAGATGTGAGCAAGGAACGCCAGACGCCTGCTGGCTTTGCTGTGCACTTGCATCTCCCGTCGTCTCTTTAACGGTCAGCTTATTTCGTTTTCCACAAGACCTCGCACCTACGTGTTTCAATCGAAGACAAATACCACGCATCGTCACTCCTTTCGCTGTCCTCCTCAATACTTCGCTGACTTTCCACAACACGACTGTGTGTTTGTTTGTTTGTTTGTTTTCCTAATTCGCTTTTCCATTTTTTTTTCTTCATTTCCCTCTCTCTCTCTCGCTGTCTATTTATCGTTAGGCGGTCCGCTTGGCGCTCTTCTTCTTCGACTTCTTCTCAAGCGCCTTGTGCAAGTTCGGAATGACACCACCTCGTGAGATGGTCGCCTTCACTACCTGGTTGAGCTCCTCATCGCCGCGAATGGCCAGCAGCAGATGGCGGGGCTTAATCCGCTCCGTCTTCTGCGCCTTGGCCGCCGCACCGGACAGCTCAATCACCTCAGTTGTCAGATACTCCAGCAGAGCCGCGCAGTAGATCGCCGCGGACGCGCCACAGCGCTGCTTGCGGAAGAGACCTTCCTTTAAGCGGGAGTGGATGCGGCCCACCGGGAAGTTCAGCTCCGCTCGGGCGGCACGCGACATGCGGTCGCGCCGGCCAGCCTTGCCGCCGGTCTTGCCGCCGCGCTTGCCCTTACCCTTGCCTTTGCCCTTGCCCTTGCCGCCCAACTTGCCGCCCGAGACAACGCTGGTCTGATCCGCCGTGGCAGAGCCGGGGCCCATCATCGGTGGCTGCGGCGGCACCGGAGGCACGCCCGTCGGTTCCTCGCCTGTGTAGGACATCGTTTTTTTTTCTTTTTTTCTGTTGTGTGTGTTTTCTCTTTGAAAAGAATTTGGGGCGAGCGGAGAAGAGAGGAGATGAGCGATTTCTTTGTGAGAGCTTTATGGTTTGTGTGCGTGCGTTTGTGCTTGGAGAACAAAGGATATTAATATTTTTTTTTCTCTAGATGAATATATATCACTATGCTGGAAAGAAGAGTGCTTCTAAATTTTTCTTTTTTTTTTTTAGGCAGAGGAGATGAATGCGGGAAGAAGGAACATGGAGAGTAGAGTAAACACGTGTTGAAGTGGGAAGAGAAATGTGGAAGACGCGAAGCGGCTAAAATCGGCCTGCTGCTCACCAGCCTAAAAATGCGCTTCTGACAGGAAGGGAAAAAAAAAAGTATAAGGTATAGCGCGCGCGCTTATATCGAATGGCTGATGCTTTTTCAGCTGCTAACAGCAGAAAGATTTTCGTTTGTCTTCCACACATATTGCTGCTGAGAGAAGCGTTACAGCGTACTTCTGACGATGAACGACAACGACAATAATAATTAACGCAAGGGCAGAAAGCAAAGCGCAATACAAGCTGTCCTTGTTGGTTTGTTAGTTCACAGCTCTCTGCTTGTTAATTTTTTTTTTCGCATAAAATGAAGCGTCACTGATGCATCATCGCGCCGATCAACACGAAAACACCAGAAATAAACTTTAAAAAAACTGGTTCTTCTCTCATGAAGGTCGCGCGCGCAGTCGAGCCTCGTGACGCTCACGGCACGGCCCGCACCACACCTCCACCGGCCGACCTTCGGGCCTCCGAGCATCACCCGACACACGCACGCATGGGTCATCCACATCGCTCACCACATTCTGGCTGTCCTCCAGGCTAAACACAAGGCAGGCGGAGGCGCCGGCCAGGAGCGCGCATGGGTAATGGAAGTGTCGACCGCAGCTGCTCTCTCCCCTCTCCACTCCCTCACAGGCGCGAAGGCCAACACCAAAAGGACTGGGCGGGGTCGGGGACATGCGCGGCGTCGGCGCATCGCACAGCACGCAGTGCGGCTCCTCCCTCGCTGCCACAGTGTTCACCTGTGGCGGGGCCTGAAGGGCACTACCGTGATTCGATGTAAATGTATCGATGCGGTGCGAGGTGGTCTCCTCGCCTGCCTCGCCTTCACGGTCGTCTTGAGAATGCCGTGCGCGCCACATCGCCGCCGCCAAGAGTTGCCACTGCGCGACCCGCCCCGATGCATGCGAAGCGCGAAGCACAAAAGGATCTATCATCGGCACAGACATGTGCAACGCCGTCGCAGCAGTCGACATCCGCCTCGCCGCCACCTCTCCCACCTCAGCCTCCTCGGGCGTTGACGTGTCGGTGAACAAATCCAGCAGGCCTGCCCAGGCAAGGCAGTTGTGATGCGCTACGGCACGCAGCAACGTGTGCGACGATCGGCGCTGCCCTGCGTTGCCGCTGCTCTCACTCGTTCTGCTCAGCCAGCGCTCCGCCTCCCTTCCCTCCAGGGCCTCATAAAGACCGTCGCCACTGGTCGACGAAGCCGACGAGGTCGGTGCGTCGGCGGCGCAGTCACACGCGATGCCCCACAGAGGGCCGAGCAGCAGCGCCAGGCCATCTTCGGTTTGCGCGGTCAGCTCCGCCGGGTCGCACTGCGCAAAGTCAGAGCGCAGGAGTCGCTGCAGACGATGACGGACCGTTGTGCGCTGCACCACGTCTAGCCCACACAGCACACACGTACCAGACCGATGCAGTCTGGTGGCCTCCGATGGGGTGAGAGACGCGTGCTCATCTGCAGGGGTGCCGCACGAGGCTTTCCCGGCCTTCTGATAGGCCGCCTGCGCTCTGCTCGCTACCTCCTCGGCGTGACGGCTGTGGACGCTCTTTTCCGCGACGGCAGCGGCGTACCGAAGGGCGGGAGAAAGAAGAAGACACCGCACCACGCCGCGTCGGCACCTCCACGGTCGCCACCACGCTGGCAGCTCTGCGGTGGCCTGCAGCTGCTGCGGATCTCTACTGTGCGAGGGATCAGGCAGCCCACGGCCTGGTCGTGCAGCAGCACCATCCCTCACACCTTCTCTCTCTCTACTGGCCAAGTCCAGACGAGGCGTCGACTCGAGCTCTTCAGCTTCCGCAGCAAAGTGAGCCTGCAGCGCCGTCCGTGTGGGCGTGAGGGGCGATGTTGCCGTGGGCTCGCGCATTCTCAGCGGTGGCGGAGTGCCTCGGCAAGCTTCAAGACCATCGCCCTCTCCGTCTTTCGCGGTAAGAGAGAGGGACGTCGACGTGGTCACTGCGTGTGCGGTGTCCTCGGACGAGAGCGTCGGCTGCCTTGCTGATTTGCGTTCGGGGGACTCACTGAGCAGGCGCTGCGTGTCGCTGAGGGTGCTGCGCAGGAACATCTCGGGGAGGTCGTCAGCGGTGGTGGCCCATCGCGGCCGCGGAGAGGTCTCCGGACGGGGACGCTTTCCACCCACCATCTCGCCACCGCTGCTGTCGCAGGTGGGGCGATCTGTAGAACAATTGCGATCCTCTGCCGAGGTGAGTGGCTGCTGCCCCTGCCGCTCTTGCTGCTGATGTAGTTCTTGCTGATGCCGCTGCCGCACCCGCAGACCCACCTCACGCACGCAGATGCAGAAGAGAGAGAGCTGTGGCAGGGGAAGCAGGTGGCGTGCGTTCGGCACAGATTGGTTACACAGCGGGCAGCGTGGTCGGGCGGTGATGCAGCGCACCGCACACGAGCGGCACAGCACGTGGCCGCAGTGGAAGGCCACCGGGTCTTTAAAGACGTCAAGGCAGACGGAACACGTGCAGCTGACATGTGTGGCCTTCAGCAAAGGCAAAGCATCTGCCATCGTGTTGGCAACGCTCTTCTTTTTCGTTTTTTGTTGTTCGATGTCGCTAGAGTCTCCCTCTGATGTCTATTTGCACTTTTAAAAAAAGAGGGCGGAGAGAGCATATAACCTGAGAATAACATAAAATAAATAAATAAACCAATAGCAGCGTATGTGCTGGAAAATAAAAGGAGAGATGGGGTGTGCGAGGATGAGGTGTATTCACCGCACACACACACACACACACACACACACAGCTTTTCCGCGGAGCGTGCAAAAAAGAAACCGGAGAGACCTCTTTCCGGCACGCTAGTCAGGCAAAAGTCAATGAGCTGTCTCGTTCTACTATATGTATGATGTGGATAAGCTCAGTCTCCGATGTACCTACGTGAGCAATGTGTGCAGACTTCTATGTATTTGCAATATGCAGGGGTGCAGTAAAAATTGATGTAAAGGGTGTTGTTGTAGTTGTGTTTCGTTGTTTGTTGGGTTGGTGTATGTGAGTACGCTTGTCTGTGTGACAGCCCGGTGCTCATGACAAGCACTCAGCGCAGCGCACGATGTGTGTGAGACACTCAGGCACTGCGCCTCTTCTGTTCTCTACCCAGCAATGTGCCGTCAGCACACTCGATCAGTGATTCTTCAAAAAGTAACTTAAGTGTGAGATGGCGCTGAGAGAGAGAGGAAAAAAAAAAAAGTAATTTTAAAACAGCATACAATATATTGTTTTTTATAAAGCTAAGCATCTAAAGAAAACGTGGCATTTTTTTTTTTTTTTTTAGTGCCCTCTAGCTTGCAGTGATGCAAAGCGAATAACCGTCGTCGACACGCCCATCGTTCATTTGAAATGAGAGGTATAAGCTTTGAGACAATCAACGTGCTGCTTAGCTGGCCTCCTTCTCTGGAAGTTTATCTGTATTCCACTTTTCTTAGGTGTTTTGTTGTCTTTCTTGTTTTCTTTCTAGCATTTCGTTTTGTTTTCTGTGCATGTGTTTGCGTCTGTGTAACACTCGCTGTCTCTGTGGATGTCCACTTCACCGACTAAAGCGCATCGTCTCCTCTTATCTGCAGGCGACGCGTCAACCCAGAGAAGAGCCAGTGGACAACGACCGCACACAAAACCAAACGTTCTCCACCAGCCAAAAAAAAAAAAATTAAGAATCGCGCTACCAGACATAGGTTTGGCAGGGCATCCTTTTTTCGTCCCCTCCCACACAACACAAATTTGCCGCTAAGTTGAAGCCTTCTTCGCATCCAACCGCTGACGACGCGCCGCACGTTTGCGCATTTTCTCCCGCAGCAGGTGCGCCTTAATAGCCGCTGACATATCCGAAAACGACTTCCTCAAACGGCTCCACGCAGAGTCCACGGATGCCGCTGCCGACCCAGACGTCGACGGCGACGGCGACGACCCGGACGGATCAAGGAAGCGAACGAGCACAACGTTGTTGCTGCGCAGTGCCACCGTGCCGATGAAGTGCGGACGCGGCAACCCGTCCTGCAGCTCCGCCGATACGTGCATGTCTGCCGCCTCCGCCGGGTCGTAGAGCGCGCTGCCCTTCAGGCTGTTCGCGATGAAGCGCGCCTCCCTCTGCTCTTGCTGCTGCCGCGCCGCCCGCTCCACATCAAAGGCACGCGCGCGACGGACGAGGGCTTCATGCAGGAGGACGTTGTAGTGCGCATCCAGCAAGGCCAGCTTCCCTGTGTAGGTGTAACCCTGCCTTGTTTCCACCTCCACCTCCATTCCAGCCAGAGAAGGGGAGGGGCCGGATGCGTTGGACGGCTCTGTGCCATTGCTGTGGTGGCTAACACTGGCATCCCCAGAGGCGAGGGGCAAGCCCAGCGCGTGCATCAGCACAGCGGCAGGTGGAGGAACGCCTTTTGGGTTTCGCTCTGCGGTCGCCGCGGCTGCTGCAGTGGGCGCGTCTTTCTTTGCTGAGGTGGACGACGCATGCGTTGCGGAGGAACCACCGTTGTTGTCCTTCTTCTTATTCGATTTTGGTGCAGCGGACTTGGCGGACTTACCAGACGCCTTTTTAGCGTGTCGCGACGAAGGCAGTGATGGCATGAATGAACAAAGTTTTCCTGCGGATGCAGGTGTGTGTGTGTGTGTGTGTGTGTGTGTGTGTGTGTAAATCCGCGCTCCTATCCTGCCGCGATATCAAAAATATGATTAGTGTTATGTCCACTCCGTCTGTACCCCTCAGCTCTTTGAAAGAAGGACAATCGACGTTGTGAAGTGGCACGGTGGATGGTGAGACTGCTGTTAAAGTGTGCGATCCTCCCTAATTTCTCTTCCTACTCTTTTCTACGAAAGGCGGGCAATGCAGAAGTCGTTGCCCAATGCAAAACAAAAAGGACAAGATCGTGTTCACCTTTTTTTTTCTCTTTAAAACAACGGACTCCAACGGGAAGCAGCTTCAAAACAATTACCTAAAGCGGCTTTCAGAGCTGCGTGTCCGGCCTAACGTATCCTCCGCTGCGTAGCGGTTACTATTTTATTTTATTCTCCACATCGCGGAGATGGGCATAGGTGGATTTAAGAGAGCAATCGAAGAAGAAAAGAGCAGAGTGAAACGACAAGTGTTTAAATGCATGCTGGCAATGGTGTATTGGTAAAAAGAATGAGACCGATAACAAAGGGCGTGTCCTGACGATAACGCTTGCGCTGATCCACGAAACCTCCACCATTTATAAACTATCTGTCTCACATACGGCTTTCTAGATACAGGTATGTGCATCTAAAGATAAAGTGAGTTGATTTTATGTACGTATTTTTCTTTTTTTTTTCTTTCGATTCGAAGAAATAGCACATGTTGAGAACACGCTTGTTGCTTTCAGTGTATTTTATTCTGGTTGTTTGTTGGATTCTATTGGATTTCCGTTTCTTCCTCTCTCTCTCTCTCTCTGCGCTCACGATGTTCTCTCCACGTACGCGTTCGTCTCGGTGTCCAAATAGCACTGCAGTACCCCGTCGTAGATGTACCGCGACTCCCTTTGCACCCAGTCAGCTGCAGCATGGTCTGTGCCGCGAAACAACGGCACTGTCCGCAACTGACCAAGCACACCGGGGGAATGCGCTTCAACATTGTTCAAGGCAGATGCAGACTCTTTGCCTTGCGGCGACACCAACGTGCGCGGAGATGCGCTGGGTGGTGCTGCAGGTGCCTTTGCCGGCGTGCCGATCTTCCCCTTCGCCTCCTGATGGTCGTCCGCGTGGGCCAGCGCGCCGGTCCCTGCAAAAGTTGTGGCATTCGCGGCAGAGAGGCGAACTGACGGGGGAGAGAGGACACATTCCGCTTTGGTGGTGGCACCAACATCTGCAGGAGGCATCTGCGATGGCCCGCTGCGGCCTCCACTGCCTCCGCTTGAAGGAGTGGTAAAGGACGGGTACCGCACCCGGCTGGCCGAGAGCACAGGCGCAGGCGTGGGGAGCCACATACGGAAGCTGCTGACGGTGCTGAAGCTGTGATGACTAGGGGGAGGGAGGGGAGCGGCGTCCGCATCCTGTGCCGCGTCCATGGAGAAGACATTGGGAGCGCGGGTCAGCGCGCCAGTGAGGGGTGTTCGGACGTCCACCTCACTCGCCAGTGCCTTTGGTGGTATCGTAGGAGGAGGTGGAGGAGGTGGTGGTGGGAGGGCTGGTCGATACGCCTCTGACCCCCACCGGTGCACGCGTGGTGCTTCCCTGTTGTCCTCCTCCCCCCGGCCGACTCCTCCACGGCCGTCACCGATCTCTGAAGTGGCTTCGCCCATTGCGGTGATGCTGCGACGCATCAGCGGGGTGTCGCTGCCAAGGCGCACGTCATCTCCAACACCGGGTCGAACAGTGGGCCCTGCATTTATCATCGCAGGATGCCTTGCCCTTTCAGCCGGTCGGCGCCACACCACCGCCTTTGTGGCAATCACAACGCCACCGCCGCGCTCTGACACATGGAGACGCTGCTCGTCACCTCCACGCGGAATAGCGCCAGCTCCTGTAGCTACTGCTGCTGTTGTTGTTGTTGTTGGGGCAAGGGCACTCTCCGAGTCGTTGATGGTGGTGGCAGTGGCGGCTTCAACAGAAGCGGATCGAAAGGTCCACGACGTAGCTGTGCTGCCGGGCAGGAAGGGCACCGGAGCAACGTTGCGTCCACTGCTGATGTTGGTAAGGGCGTGCCGTGCCTCTTGCGGTGTACTGACCTGCGCTATTACTTTTGTGGGCTCTCTCGAGTCGCCTCGATCAGCCGCCCTCCATGTGGTGACGGAGGGCGGCGGTGTCTCCTTCCTGCTGACGGCTTCGTCCCTTTGTTGATGGACTGGCGAGGGGCGAGGCGTCTGAGGTGAGAACACAGGTAGCTGCAACGGCACCTCGGCGGAGCTCCAGAGCTCCAGCACAGCCTTTGTCCGCTCCTTCGCATCAGCAGGCGCTGGAGAAGGAGCGGGCAACGGCGTCTCTGCCGCGGGAGTCGAACGCGCTTCTGTTGGTTCGACTAGAGCACTATTCGTGGGTCTTCCCTTGCCACCCATGACAGCAGAGAGAAGAGACAGGGGAGTGGCCATGGTGGGTGCCTTGATGCGTTCTGGCACACGACGAACTCCCTCACGCTGCACAGCAGTTTGCACAGCAGTAGTAACGTCCTCAGCAGCAACGTCCTCGGCTAAAAGTGCCGCAGCAGGGGCTGCAGGAGGCGGTGGAGGCGGAGAAGGAGAAGGGGAAAGGACAGAAGCGAACGCCTTCGCCAAGACTCCCTGCGCCGTTGCATTGCCCAGCAGTCTTGGCGGGGCAACTGCAGGTGTCACCGTCGCCTTCTTTTTCTCCAGCGCCGCGTGAATGTGGGTTACACGCTCACACATCTCCCGCATCAGCTCCACCGCAGCGGAGGTGCCAGACAGCGATGAAGCGGAGGAAGAGGTGACGGATGTGGTGTCTGATGACACGACGCTGGCCAGGAGCGCGACCTCGTCGCTGCCTGCGTCGTCTGTGGATGCTGGGATGGGCAGCGCAGCAGGGAGACGCGTCTGGGCAGATGGGAGTAGCGAGACAGCCCCTCTTGCTGCTCGAGCAGGCACAGGCGTGGGACGATTGGGTGATTCCGTCCCTGGAAGTCGAGAGGCAGTTAACTCGTGTGCGTTTTGAGGTGGTACGGCAGATACAAGCGGCGCGCCAACGCTTCGATCTTGCGGCGCTGCTCCGTTGCTGTTAGCATACTCGCTGTCGTGAACATCTTCGAAGCCGCCGTCTGGTTTCCTCAGCACGAAAGCTTCTCTGTGGTGCAGATGTGGTGGCTCTCGTCGCTCCTCCTTGCCGCGATTATGGTCCGGCAACGCCACGTCAGACCACCCCGAGCCTGACGGATGCCGCGGTGGCGTGTTTAAAACCAGCTGATCCGCCGAAGAGGCCTCTCGCACGAGAAACCGCTCGTCTGTAGAGTCTGCGCGCGCAGAGGCTGACGAGGAGGAGGAGGAGCAGGACGAAGAGGAACGCAACGGTGGCACAGCTGAGGCGCGCCTGAGACCTGGTGAAGTCCGCTTCCTTGGCACGACTGCGTCCTCCTTTGGCGGCGCATTGAGCTCACGAGAAGGGAGAGGCCTTGACGATTGTGGCGACCGCTGCTGCTGCTGCTGCTGCTGCTGCAGAAGCTCCAGGGCCGTGCGAGGACGCCGTCTCTGCCGTACCTCGTGCTGCATCAAGGATGCGCTCTCGCGTGAAGGCGGCTGCGTCTCGCGGTGCTGGAGCTTCCTCATCATCGCACGCTCGTTGAGTTGATCAGGCGGGAGAGGCGCTGGACTTGCAACGCTTGAGGAGACAGAGGCAGCAGAGGGTGAAAGCGCCCGCACAACTTTTTTCTTTTGAGATGGCTGCCCCACCAATGACTGTGGAGACTCGTTTTGATGCGGATGCAGTTGACGCGTCAACGGCCGGATGTTCTCGCGACTGTCGTGCAGCGCTTCCACTTTATCCGCCATTGCATCGCTTCCTGTGGAGAGAGGTGGTGCTGGGGCGTCCCGAAGCACCGACTCCCTCCCTGTACGTACAAATAAAGAAAGTGTCTCCCCTGCCTCCGTGGGTAGGCGAAGAGGCTCTGGCAGGGTCCAGCTGAAGTGTGTCGCACCCGCTGCTGTGGGGGCTGCTGCGAGCATCGCACTTGTCACGCTGTGCTGCCCCGCAGGGTGCACTACGTGCTCCAGAGAAGGCGAAGGCGGCAGTGGCAGCCCATGGCCAGCCACAATGCGTCGGATGTAGAGTCCGCCGCTTCCCGCGCCTGCGCCCACAATCGCAGCCGCCGCAGCACCAATGCGCAGCTGATGCAAACGAAACGCCACCGGCGCTGCTCGGGTAGCTGCGCGGTGAGCCTGACAGGCCTGCATGACGCCATCGACATCAATGTAGAGCTGCACCCACTGCGCCGTCCGCACGCACCGCAGAGGAAACCGGGTGTGGTGGGCCTGCTGCTGAACCTCGTGCACCGCACTTGTGAAGCGCAGACGATAGCAGCCGCCCGTACCCGCACCACCAGTGCCGCCGGCCGCCAACGTAGTGGATGCCGGGCTGCTGGTCCGTACGACCAGTTCAATATGCAAACTGCCCGGAGGCGGAATGTGAGGCGACACCTGCTGTGCGGGCGGCTGCAGCGCCGCCCCAACGCGTTGGCGCTCCGCCGCCGTCAGGACAGGTGCGGCAACACAGAATTGTATGGCCAAGATGGTGTGTGATGCAGCGACAACGGCGGATGCAGTGGCAGCACTCGCACCTGTGCCCAGGCCTCGCGCCAAGCCTGGCAGGCGCAGAAAGGAGGAGAAGTCCGCCTCCGTTCCGGGCGAGATGTGCAGCAGCTGCGAACGCGTGTCGCGGTCGTAGACGCAGCGCACGCCATCAGGGGCGTGAGGTAGCCTGCGCGTTCCATTCCTCGCAATCGCCTCTCTGTGCCCATCCAAACCGGAGAGGCGGTTCGCCGAGGAAGTGCGATCACGTAGAGGCCCGTGACGCCCTGCAAGCCTCTCCGCAGAACCGGTGCCGAGCAAGGTGGTGGTGGTCAGCCCCTCGAGTGGGCGTGGCCCTTGCGGGGTGAAGAGGACGAAACAAGGAACGGCGGAGGCGGGTGGCGGTGGCGGCAAAAGAGTTTGGTCGCTTGGCTCCTTGTCAACGGAAGGGTCACGAGTAGTCCCCTGCTCTCTCCCTCCTCGGAGAAACGCTGCTGTTGTTGCCGCTGCTGCTGCTGGTGGAGTGGCAGCGCTGGCTTCCATCACCGAGGCACCCGCAGTCGATGACGAGGCACGGTCTTGCAGCGATGCTCTTTTCCTTTCAGTCGTCTCGGTGGAAAAGGGAAGGTGGGAAGCTGGCTGGGTTGCCTGAGGACGGTGCGGGCCGCGGCTCTGGGGCACGGGTTCGCCTGCGCTGGGGTTGGCACGCGGTGTGCGCACTGACTGAGACGGCGGCGTGACGTGGCTGTAGAAGTACGCGTTCATCGTCGGGCAGATGGACTGGTAACAAAAAAAAAAAAAGCTATTTCTCACTGGTTATTGTGGGTGCGCGGATGCAGCAGTTTGTGCTCCGCCTGGTGAATTATCGAATGACCCAGAGGCAAAAAAAAAAAATCAAAGAGAGAGAGAAGCCTACGGAGATGCGGTCGAGAAAAAAAAAACACCGCAATTGCAGAGAGAGTCTAAATATCAGGTCTAGTGTGTCTATTCTAAACGTTATTTCTATAAAGAGGTACGCGGGCACAAACGAGAGATCAGCTACGAATTTTTTCAGGTGCGCAGTATCTAGTTGAAAACGATACGAAAATGAAAAACGTTCTAGCAGGAAATTGAAGGAAGAAGCAAAGGGCACCCAGTTTTTTTTTCAAGGCTAAGAAGGACAGCTTGTAACCTCAGATGATACTTGCTAAATATAATTATATACAGAAAAACCTTTTATAATATTGGTGTGTTTTTTACCTCTTACTTCTCCTTCTCTTTACACTGCTTAAATTAGGCCGAGTTCTGTAATCGTAATCACCGTTAGGCCTTTAAGAGAGAAACAGAAGCCTGATGGTGATGATGATGATGAATACAAAAGAAGAAAAAGTGAGAGGCATTGAAAGTGATGTAGGATGAACAAACACACACACACAAAAAAAAAAAAAGCAGTGGACAATATCACGATGAGAATTTTCAGAAGAGATGTGTCAGCCAAGGAGGGGACCGCACAATGTGCCAAGACTGTCCTCAAATACGAAAGACAATCAAAGTTTATTGGAGCACTATAGCTTGCGAGGCGTGCTATCCTAGCAAGGTGGTCTTCAACTGGATGTTTGACCTTTTTTTGTTATTGTTGTTGTTGTATCGTTCTGAAAAGCAGAAGATGAGTAGCAGAAAGATAAACCAAGAGAAATAAAAACAAGAAAAAACCGTTTCCTGGAATGCAATTAAAGCGCTTCAGAGTCACACGCGGCAGCAGGGAGAATCAAAAGTACTGTGGGTAGGAACTTCGCAATTCACATGCCAGCGAAGCGGCAGAACGACGGAGACGTGGGCCCTGCGTGGGTGCGCCGGCATCGCCCCTCTCTTCCGCGCGTTGTCGTTTGGCATGCGCTACCACCACCGCCATTTCATCTCGCAGAGAAGGCAATGAACCTTGTCGTGGTTTGCCATGCAGCGCGTTTGGCGCAGTCGCGTGAACTGCAGCAGACAACGCCTCATGCGTGGTCGTGTGGATTGGTGATGCTGAGTGATCTGCAATCGTGTCGCACCCAGTGCCTGTGGAAAGGCTATCTGAGCTGGGTGCGATACAGGAGGACTCTAAGAAATCTGGCAACGCAGGAGCATCGGCAGCAACAGCAGGAGGGAAAGAGAGAGCTGAACGAGCAAAAGCGCCTCGTGTGCAACGCGGGTTGCACAGAACGCCTGTGACGGACTCGCCACGATTGACGTAGGTCTGCTTTAATGGCGCTGCGGCCTGAAGTTCAGTAGTGGCGACACCTGCGCATACGTCCTCGCTGTACGGAATGAGGTGCAGCTCCATCACCTCCTCAATGATCACCTCAAACCCATTCAGCGCTAACTCCGTCCCCACCGTCCAGGCCGCACCACGACGTGCTGCCTGCATGGCGGTGAAGATACGGTTGGGGGCCACGCCAGTGCCCTTGCACACCATCACACACGCGTTGGCATCGATGTCAAAGAGAGAAGAGGTGTGGAAGCCAACGGACAGCCGACCTTCGCGCTTAGACCGCTGCTTCCGCGACCCGGTGCTTCGCCCAAAGATGACGTTAAAGCGTGACGACTTGGCTGACTGGCTGTCCATCGATGCGGGCACGAAAGAGAAGAGAATTAAATATATATATAGATTAAAGAATGCTGTGTAGACAGCCGTAAAGGACAGATGAAGAGATGTACGTTTGTAGCTGAGTGTATTTGCCTATCACTGTCTGTTCCACAAAGAAATCAGCTGAGGGCCAGAGAGTCACAAGTAAGGTTCATGCGTCTTATTGATAGAAAGAGAGGCTCGAGAAGACGGATAAGAGAAGATTAGCGGGGAGCTTGAAAGAGAGAGCGCGTGGTGCTGATGTTGACTTGCACCACGTGAGTTCGAAGAGGCAAAAAGAGATCCACTTTTGGGTGAATGCGAGTAATAAACATTGATTGCCATGTCACATCTCATTGTCGATGTTGTTGTCAGAACAGTTCAGCCCGGGTTTGTCGTGCCTAGCAAGAAGTGAGGAGAGCGATGCCTGTCTCCTTTGCATAAGCGGAACACAAATACCATAAGCAACTTTCTCCCTCTTTAAAGAGTATGCAATTCTGGCTGTGAGTTTGAAGCGAACCTCGTCTACTTTTGTGAATAAGAGAAAGACAAAAAAAAAACAAATGCAGAGCGCCCCGTCACCGACAACTCTTACCACCACCACGTCTCGTTTCGCCTTTCCCGAAACGCCACAAGCCCTTTACAGCATTCTCATATTGTTCTGTCGGGGGGAGACTCCGGCACAACTTCGCGAACGGCGTCACAAACCTCACGATACAACTGCATTACAGCATCATCGCTCGTGTCACCAACGGTGCGGCCTGCCACCCACATCCCTGGCTCCACTGACTCACTACCTTCGAGTCCTCCACCTCGAGCAGAAGATGTCGCTTCCCACCCGCCACTTCGTTCTGTGTCGCCTTGCCCATGTGTCACCTCGATGCGGATCAACACTTCAGCCACCCACACCGCCCTCAGCGCAGACGAGGAAGGCGACCGACGAACGCGCACTGCAGCATGGCGGCCCGTCCACCGCAGCATCAACGCCTCTACACGCTCGGCAGGACTCCACCGTGCCGCGCGTTGGATTTCCCCCATGTCGCTGGCCCGGCCACGCAGCAAACCGTGAAGCTCCTCCTTAGTTTGACGTGGTAAGATGCACTGCTCGACAAGATCTCGCAGCCACCACGATATGCCCTTTAAGGCACCAAAAGAACTTTCTGGTGATGAAGAGCACGAAGGGATGGAAAGCGACGAGCTAGGCGATGGTGACGTTGGCGAGCTCGGTGGTGGATGGCGGGCGAGCAGCGCGGCAGGTGTTTGTCGAAAGAGCAGTTCGCCGCTGCGGCTCTTGAGATTGTGGCCGCTCGGCCAGCGCACAGTTTCCCTTCCCGTTACCCCACCTAGACGCGATGCAGCAGATTGCGTCACACCTGGCAGATGCTCGTCTGAGCAGCCGCGGACCTGCACCGCGGATAGCGTGTCCAGTGATGGTGGCGTCCTCGAAAAGTCAGCACCGCTGCGCCGGCCCACGCTCTCGCCGTGCAAATCACTCAGAAGCTCCACGAACATGTCCGTACCAAAATACAGGCTTAAGGCCCCCGTGTACGCGTGCCAGATGCTCTTGGAGTAGTGCGTGGTGAGCCGCCAACTGCCGTAGAGGACGCTGGAGCTCTGCTGCGACGGGTAGAGCGTGCCTGAAGCAGCGGAACTGAAAGCCATCGGCGATAACGGCTCTACTCCACCCCACGTTGCGTTGTTGGCTGGAGTCGACACCGGCTTCTTGCGGTGTGCATCGTGCACTATCTGCAGCAACGCTTTCCCTGCGAGAACGTACGCCTCAGCAGCGGAAGCAGCACTGGCCGTGGCCGCAGGCAGCTCAACCCGTGAGCCGTCAGCGCAAAGAAGAGCAACGGTGCATTTGGACCTCGCTGGCGCGGCCGCATCGGCGTGCTGGTGAAGAGCCGAGAGAGACGTGGGCTCTCCGGGCACAGAAAGTGGACGCACTGTTCTCCACTGCCAGAGAAGGCGGAATGCAGGTGATACATCTCGAAGCACCACCCCTTGTCGCTCTGGCACGGCGGAGTCGAGGCACTCCGACGAACTTGCCCGTTGGTGGAGGAGGTTAAGCTTATCGGGACGTTGTCCGAGTTCTGCCACATCGCGCAGCACATTCACCTGAGCCAAAGCCTGGGGAAACTGCAATCGCAGAGCCTGCCACGCAGCGGAGCGCCAGGCCTCTCGCTTGGTTCGGCCAACGCCTTGACCCAGGATGAAGCTAAACGTTGGCGTGCAACTCCCGGTGGCATCACCGGATCGAGACTTGGGTGTGTCAGCACCTCGGCACTTGCCCCCGCTGCAGCTTCCTACGATGCTGTCGATGAACAAGGTGCACGTGACCGACGGCGGCGCAGAGTGCGCTGCCGGCTCGCGTCCGTTCGCCGCCCACAGGCCATCTTTCCCTTCTGCTGCGTCCTCGCGCGGGCTCACAATGGCCGCCTCTGATCTGTAGAACACGGTGGAAGGCAAAGGCGCCGCATCCGAGGGCTGCGGAGCACAGCCAGCATCAGCAGCTAAGGTTTGTGGCAGCACCGTGGCGGCGTAGCTGCACGAGTACTTGCCAGCGATACCTTGCAGCAGCTCCCCCACCAGCTTCGGTGCCGCATAGAACCGCGCGTCGTACGGAGGGAAGTCGTCCTTCGCGCTGGCCAAGACGGGGTCGGCAGCTGCACACCAACTCAGTAACTCGGCAACGGAAGGCAGAGCTTCTGAACTGAGGCTGGGGTGGCGGTGAGACCAGCACGCGAGATAAGCGTGGCGCAGTGCCTCGCGGCAGAGAACGGTAAGAGCTGGGAGAATGCCGGTGGGCACTGAACCACCACTGTTGCCCAATGGGTCTATCCGGCAGCGAAAGACCGCCCTCGATTGGCACTCGTCTTGTGTGCCCGTGTCCTTAGTATTGGCAGAGGGGCGCGTATTCAGATGCAGCTCTACGATTCCAGCAGGAGGAGGTGCAGCTTCCTTGCCAAGCGGGCGGCGATGCCACGGTACGTGGCGGCGGCCAACCCACAGCAACTCTGCCTCCTCTTCATCCTGCCCACCGTAGCCACCTGCGGTGACAGGCGTTCCGATGGCAAGCTTGTCGGGCTCAAAGTGCGCTGTCAGAACGTCGATACATTCTGCTAGCAGCGCTGCAGGGTCAATCGCGTCGTTTGCCGCCAGACTGTCCTGCAAACGTGTAGGCACGGACACCCGTGTCAGAAGGTCCACCACAGTCCACAGTGCGCCTAACTCCGAAGAGCAAGAGCTGATGCAGCGGCGCAAAAGCCTCCTCAGCTCCAAGAAAGACGGCACGGCGCTGGGAAGTTGTTGCACTTGTGCCCGGGATGTCGTGTCGAGCTCGCATGGTGAAGTCTGTGCAGTCGCCACGCGCACAAACGCCTCCCGAGTTCCTTGCCACCGTTGCAGGCGTGCGATGGAGCGAAAAGGCCGCACACGCGCCGCAGAGACAGCAGCGTAGGTATCGTGGGATATGTGGTTCACCTCCAACGCCAACTGATCAAGCCGTGCCACTGCGTCCGCAACATTGTGCGCATGTGTTTCCGCAAAAAGAACGCGCTGCCCCAGAAGGTCGTAGAAGAGCATTGCGCGTGTCATTGACGCGCCAACCTCAGTGCTTGTGAACCCGTCGGCATCGCGCGGCCACAACGACTCCGCATGCGAAGCAGCCTCAATCTTGGGTGCCGCTGTCCCGATGGCAAAGCAGCGAATTTGCGGGGCAGCGCCGAACCACGAGTAGAAGAGGAAGTCCAGGCCGCTGCGTGAAAAGGGGCTTTGAACTGGTACAAGAGGGTAGTGATGCACATCCGAGCGCTGTCTACCCATGACCTGATCAAACAACGAGCAAACGGCGGCGACAAGCAGAGGAAGCGGACCCCTTTGATGCCCGGTGTCCTCACACGACAGCCACCGTGAAGTAGCATCGCGTTCAGTGGCGCCTGCAGAGTGACACGCCGGGTCACTTTCCGCGCTGGCCACATAAGTTCCTCTTGGCGTTGCCCACTGAATGAGCACCTTGGTAAAAACATCGACATCGCCGTATAGTCCTATTGCTAGGTCTCGAACGCGTCGCGCAGGGTCGTGCACGGCCTTCTGCTCAAAACGGACATCAGGAAAGCTACTGTGTGGCAGATTCAAAGCCAATCGCACCATGGCCAGCATCAGCACCACGTCGGGGCAATGCCACTCGTTTTGAGAACAAGTTATGATGCCAGGAGCAGAATCAGACCGATCTCCGTTCCAGTTTCCCTCGCCTGTACCGCCGTTGGACAGCTTTATTGTTGTGAAAGAAGAGGCGAGCGCGGCAAAGAGGGGCACGTATTCCCATGAAAGGCTAGAAATAGCGGGAGCAGGCGTCATTGCGATGCAGCTCACGCCAACGTCGGATTCTCTCGATAGATCGCATAATTGGCGCCGGGAGTGGGAAATACCATAGCGATAGAGAGCGCACTTTTGCGCAGCCACTGACATCAGCACTGCACCTGGCAAACAATCTTGTAGCCACGACAGTTGATACTCATCTTTTCGAGAAGGCGAGCCGGTAACAGAAAGAAAGCGTCGCTTTGACACATGCGTTAGCCCCTTTGGCACTGAGCAGGTTATGTGCTCCACAACATTCTGTGCTACCTCACTACGGCCTGAGCCTACAACAGTGCTCGCGCCTATTACATCCACAAAAACCGACAAGCGGCTGTTATCGGCTGCTGACGCATCAAAGGAGCTCTCTTTAGAGTCTATGGACAAAGTACCTTGATTGGCGCCCGTCTGCGAGCGAGAACGCACCATCCAGCGCACTGGCGTCTCCGTTTCAGTACTCTCTCTACCGCCCTTGGTATGGGTTGAGAGAGAGCAGCCATTGAGAACTCTGTCAAAGTGACGGACATCCATTTCTGTCGTGCAACTTCCGCCACATCGCAGTTCGTTAAGAAGTAAAGCAGCCTCTTTTCCTGTGCTATGCCACTCGGTCCTAGCTTGACTCTGGAGCGCATCCAGAGACCTGGCGAGAGCCAGTTTAATGGCATCCCTCACACAAGACGCCCATTCGCCGCTGGCACCGTAGTCGTAGCATTTCGGAGCGTGACAAAAGTCCCTTTTCTTCCCATTAGAGCTGGACGAAAGAAGTTCACCTTCGCTCTGAAGACAGGGCAGTATTGCTTTATTCTCCGACAACTCGCTAAGGTCGATTTCGTCAATGGAGGCCCACGCGACCGATACAGTAGCTTTAAACTCGTCAGAGCTGGTGCCATTGCCAGGAGGCAAGCTAGAGCTGCCGAAAAAAGATTGTGAACGAGTTCTGCGCGAGACGTCAATCCCGGCAGTTGCATTCAGGGACCTTAGTATCAGCGCAAACGACGCAAACAGATTGGAGTCGAATACCTTCAGAATTCGATGCCACTCCGTTGAGCTAGGAATGATGCACAGTGCCTCCGTGAGTGCGTATAGCGCAGAAGCTTCTCTCGAATCGCCGGTTCGCGTGGCGGTCGAGAGGTGCAGTCGATCGTCGATGCGGAAGCAGACATTCGACTCAAATCTCTTTTCCGGCACCCCGATTGGCCGCGTGTTGAGAATCGACGAGCACGACAATACATCTCGGTGGGCCAGACTATCAATTGAGTACCTTGTTCGCTGCTGCGATGCGTCAAATCGGCAATTATTCACCAGCCTAGCGTGCAGGTGCCGGTTTTCAGAGGCGATGCGCTTCAATGCGCGATACTTGTCGATCTTTCTCGCTAAAGACATGATTTTGGGTCGACGCCGAAACAGTTACCTGATAATCATAAAAAGAGATCAGTAAACGTGTCCCTCTGGACTTGTTGATGTGCCCTTGTGTACGAGCGTGGACCTAATCGGCATCACACAGAGTTGTATCTCAAAGTACAAGATTGACTAGGCGATCTTCGCTAGGCTTGGGTGCTCTTGTGCGGCAGCGCGACCCGAAACGAAAAGCGGATTGCCCACAAAAGGACTGTTAAGCAGAATGAGAGAAAAGAACGTGTGGAGGGAGAGAGATCGATATGAGTTGGGTGTTGAATTCAAAAAAAGGTGATACTGAAACCGATACAGCACGGACAGTGCAAAATGGCATTTGACATTGATTCGTGCTTTCCTTGATTGCTGAAGCCGGGGAAAGAAGAGATGAGTCAGGTAAGCACGAGACGCGGAATGCGGGTAGGGCAGATGGATCAGCATTCGCTAACAGCAGACCTTGGAGATGCCGAGCCCTAGCAGATTCAAGATGAAAGTGCTAAGACGTACTTGGCTGGTCTTCGGCGAGAAGGTGTGTACTCGAACACAGTGCAAAGTAGAACCTTATTCACCTTTATTCATCGGCATAGGCTGCTGCTTCACTCGATCATTGACGACTCTGCGCCGCCAGATTCTAGTGCGCGCCAGAGAGCTATCAAAGATGGGCCTTTCCGCCCTTCAAGTCTCCAAAGTCACACTCTCCACTTCCAAGCTTTTAAGTTGTTGTTGTTTTCATTCAGACGGGAAACAGAAAGCAAGTTCAGTTTAAAGCTCAGTTTGTTTTTTTACTTTTTGTTGAGCACATATAAGCGAGGAAAGCAAAAATAAAAGAGAAAGAGAAGCAGAGTGCGTCGGACAACCGTTTGTATAAAGGTTGTCTGCACTGATGATTGCTTAACGATGGGTCTACAGCAAGTTACGGAAATCCAACGAGGAGCACTTATTGCATTCAATTTTCGTAAAGCCGAGGTCGAGGAAGATGGTGTCCGTGTTTGGATCGTAAATGACATCCAGCGTCAAGTCACTTTCTGTCAGAACTGAGCCAATGCAGTCGTTAGGGTCAGTGGCACCAGTGACATTGGCGTGGTGCGTTTTGGGGTCGTAGATGAAGGCCTCGTCCTTGCACTCCAAGTCCAGGCCAAGTCCAATCATCACCATGTCGAACTTGTCACTGCCAGCCTTCGTGGTCACATTGCCAACCACAAGGCCGTTTCCGTAGTTGCCGCAATACGTGCCATCCGGAACACTTTCTCCGACGTAGAGCGCCAGCGTGACACCCGACAACAGCACCGCTGCGACAGTCACCGATAGTAAAACGCGCTTCGCGAAGTAGGACATGACAAAGAAGGCGGGTTGTTGAGTTGATGTTGTTTTTTCCTGGTTCTTTACAGAAGGTTCTGGGCAGTAAAAAATAAAGGATAATAAAGAGCTAGAGAGCTAGACAGCGAATAGAAGAGCAGCGCAATCTACTCGAAGAAAATGAACCAATGTTTGAGAAAGACAGCGAAACGGAGAGAACAGTAAAGAATGCAAAGCGATGCAGAGGGTTAGAGGCCAAAAGAAGAGAAGCGAGTGTTGAAGAAAAGGAGGTGCGATAGAGCATTGCTAAGTGGAGGAGAAAGAGCTCTGCTGCCCGAAGTAGGATAGAAGATCCCTGCTTTTGGAAACAAAGTATCTCAGTAAAACACTCGTCGTGTTCTCTTTTCTGCTGAGATGGAAGCTCTCATTCATTTAAGAATATCAACGCGGATCATGCAGAACACGATTCAGCATTCAGAGTCAATGCTGGTGTTCGTGGTTAAACAGCATCAGTGCTGGTGAGTAACTGCCGTTTTCCTCTACAGTCTTTGTGTGTTTGCGTGCGTGTGGTGCTCTCGCCAAAACGCTGTGAAAAGGCTCGAAATACAAAAAGCTCCCCGCCACACTGAGTCATGTTGAGTCTCAGCAGATATACAAAACCTCCGCTGAAGAGAAAGCGCGGGCCAGCCTGAACGCGCGGACTTAACATCAGAGGGGAAAGACACATGAATTGTGGTACGCTGCGACACCTACCTCGTAAACTCAGCTGGTGGGTCTTGCAGGGGAAGCGGTGCAGTCATATGAAAGAACGACTGCAGCTGCAACCGGATGAGAATTAGATACCCTTCCGTAGCCGCCGGCCAAAGTAGATACCTATTCCGATTACGAACGCTGAGTTAAGTACCAGGGAAAGAGACAGTAGCTTACTAGTTTCCAAAGCGTGATCGGTTGGTTTATCAGTCCTCCTCGAAATGCGCTCTTCAATGATGATGTCCTCGGCCGCGTAGAGCAGTTTACGTGACCTCTCTAACTCCGCTGTTAATGCATTAATTTTGATGAGCAACCCATCGTGCTTCTCAGCTTTCTGCAGTTGTACGGTGGCGTTGTGTGGTGTCTCTGGTGCTTTGCTGGGCACTGCACAGCAAAGTTCACAGTCAACACCGCCTGCCTGATGCGCCATCTTTAACCCTTGGCATACGGCATTTTCAGTTTGTTCCATAGGGGCTGATAGTTCTAGTGATGTGTAGTGTTAGCGCTTCCCGAAAACAAAGAAACTGGTTGCAGTTGAGATCAGTCGAGAGCAGTAAAGGCGAGCAAACAGAGGTCAGGAGGAGGAGGAAATACTTACTGCGTAGGAAAGCATCGGCACTCAGTCACTGCGAAGGTGCAGGAAAGAAAAAGTCAATGTCTTGAAGGCCTTTCTGGCGGCAGATCAAGCAATATGGGGTTGCATTGAGTCGCTTAGTGCTGGACACGCCAGCCGGACACTGCCAGCCTGAGTAGCACAGTAAGCAGTGGCAAAGCAAGCAACGCGATGAACGTGCAGAAGCTTCCGCATAGCGCTCGTAGAATAACAATAGTAATATACAGTACTCAGAATAGTGCGACCTTCACACTCTCTGGGGTGCACATTGTACCAAGAGGAACGACTATAAGCGTTACATAACTTTCGTAAAACATCATCTTTTTTTTCCCCGATTCGCAATAGGTGGTACGTGTAAACAGGAAAAGGAGCGAAAACGAAAGCCGAGACTACGGTCAAGGGAAGGGGCCGGAATGTGGCACAGGCTTCTCCACCAAAGTCCGCGACGCATGAACCAGCCAATGCCGCTTTCCTCTCAACGACTTTAAATTTAGACCCGCAAGCCGCCAGTCGCGCAGAAAAGGGGCACATTCACAGGCGGTGGGATAGTTGGCCTGCGCAGTCAACTTCTATGAAGCAGGCGCGTGCGACCGCGGCGTTTCCCCCGCTTCTCGTCATGAGGTGAGGGCGTATAAGGCTTCAGCGGCTAGAGGCTTTGCCCCATGGGGGGGGGGGGGCGTTCCTCTGGTGTGGTTCCGGTTTTGGTTTCTCCTCCTAGGCGCCAGGGGGGGTGGGGGGGCGGCTAGGGTCGCGGTCCTCTGGGTGGGCTGAGTTGCAGGGGCTAGGGCTGGCCCATACACCCCAGAGCCCTGGCGGCGAGGCGAGAAAGCACGCCAAACGACCAGCGCCAAACGCCGCCTGGTGGAGAGGAGACGAGGGAGCGGAGCTAGCGCCAGAGAGGGGGGTGGGAAGAGGAGGGATGGGGGGGGAAGAGAGGATGGAGGCACAGCAAACCCTTTTCCTGAAATAGGCTTGGTCATCGGGAGCGTTGGGGCATTTCAGCTGCAAGCCGGTCAGGCGCATCGAACTTCATTCATCAACCGCAGTTTGAGTCTGGAAGGAATGAAGTTTAAGCCATTGCTTTTCGGCCTTCTATTTGGAACTATCTTTTTTTTCTTTTTCATTTTTGATTAACAACACGCTGCGATTAAACACACAAAGGTAGTAAAGAAAAGGGAAAATACTGCTTATTGGGCACTTAGCCGCTTACGAGGAACTCCATGACGAGTCGAATTACACGTGCACTTGCTAACCCTCCGCCTCCATTGCGTCGTCCACACCTGCGGTGCTTGTGTAGCTGTTGCTCTTGTGCTTCGGGGTGAAGCGGAACTTCTCCTCCACGGGCCCGAGCAGCAGCTCACTGATGCGAATCCAGTCGGTGACGCTGTCGCTCGCCATGAGCGTCTCTAGCTCGTCGCGGCCCTCGTAGAAGGGAGGACGCTCGTTGATGCGCTGCGGGAGGCGCTCCAGCAGCCCCACAGGGACGTAGCGATGCAGGAAGGACAACCACTCACACAAGAAGCGGCGCGTCGTCATGATGCCGCGTTCATCGGCGCCCCAGTGCGCCATACCGAAGCGGCAGAACTCCTTCAACATGTCCAGTCGCTCAGAGCTGCTGATGTCCTTTACTTGTCCGGACTTGATCTCTTCGAACAACCAGGGCTTGATGAGTGCGCCGCGGCCGATCATGCAGGAAGTAATGTGTGGCTGCTTCTCACGATGCTCGAGGACGTCCTCAAGGGACATGATGTCGCCGTTGCCGGTCAGCGGCAGCGACGTCAGCGGCGCGCACTGCTCAAGGTAGTCCCAGTTGGCAAACTTGGTGTAGCGCTGCTTGCGGGATCGACCGTGCACCGTCACCGCCGCCGCACCCCAGGTGGAATACTGATGGATCTGCCGATGCAGCGACGGCATGTCTTCGTCCGGACCGATGCGGCACTTGATGGAGACCGGGCGGCTTTGATGGACGGCGAGGTTCTCTACGACATCGCGCAGACGGCCGGTGCGCTCCCACAGCCCACAGCCGCAGCCCGACTTCACAATCTTCTCCACCGGGCACCCGCAGTTGATGTCCAGGAAGTCGTACGAAAACCCGGACGCCTCCAACGCGTGGGCGAAGGTGGCCGCCTCTTGCGGACGTGACACAGCCAGCTGGATGCCGAAGATGTCTTCACTTTCGTGCCGGCGCAGCAGCGACCACTCGTTCTTCTGCAAGCGGTTCAGGTTGAAGACGACGGCCATCTCACTGACCGTGACGTCTGCGCCGAAGGTCTTGCAGATGCGTCGAAAGGGCAAGTTGCCCACCGTCGTCAATGGAGCGAGCACAAGCTTGTTGCTGAAGAGACCGCGCGTGCTGCTCTGCCGCGCCATCACCTCTCGCAAACGCTCTTTTGTCTGGGAGGGGCGCGAGAAGTCCGCGTCCTCGCCGTCCCTCTTCGTGTTGGGATCTGCGACGGCGGCCACCGTCACGGCAGCGGCACTGGCGTTGGTGTCGGCGGGCACATTCTCTGGTGTCGGACCAGTCTCGGTGAGGCCGCCAGCCACGGAAGGGCTGCGCTCACGCTTTTGGCCAATTACATCCGGGGCAACCTCCGCCACAGCTTCCACTGCAGGTGCAGCGACCGTGGGAGCTGGCTGCTCCGGATGTTGCTTTTGTTGCTGCTTTGATTGCCGCTGCTTCGTTTCACGGACGGCCTGTTTGATTTTCTGCAACGTGGCGCCGAGGAAGAAGTTGCTCTCGCCTTCCCAGGTGGGACGCGCGGTGCCCGCCACGAACTCGGAGTGCTCGCGAGCGGCGCCCTTGTTCATGCCTCGCGTACGCCCTTCAGCGTCCAGGCTCACACGCGCCGGCGCTGGACGCAGGTACTGCGGCTTCACCGGGCAGACACCCCTCTCCGTTGTGAGGGGCGCGCGCGTCACAGGCGCTGTGGACTCGGCAGCGTTAGTCTCCCGCTGCGGTGTGTCAGCAACAGGATCCGGGGCGGCAACGGGCGTCGCCACCGCTGCGTTCTGCACCGGCGGCTGTGGCTCCATCGTCGAGGTGGTTGGATCGCTCATTGGGGGCTAGTGCACAACACACAGAAACACCAGGAAAAGGGGAAGAGAAGCGAAAGCGAAGACTGTTGTGCAGCGTGGACGTGGAGAAGAAGAGAGTACTGCAATGTGTATATTTGCAGATACCGCTTGGTGCTACCTATGGAGTTATCGATAGGGGATTTCACAAAAACAAATAGGAAGATCTTCTGTTCCTTCTTTCTTTTTTTCTTTCTTTCTTTCTTTCTTAAAGAAACACGAAGATGTTGTTTTGAGAGAAAGAGGAGATGTTCAAACCATACGTGCTTTACGACAAGATTTGGATCCGTATGGCAGCCAACACACACAAAAAAAGAAAGTGCTTTCTGACCGCCACAGTTGACGTGTTGGTGTATCATTGCGCATGCAGACTCGCACAGGCAGGGGGGGTTTGCGCGTTAGAGGACGGCACCACGCTACAAATTGCCTTTTTTCTTTTTTTTTCCGCCAGAATGCAAGCGTGCCGTTTATCGTGCGTCTCGGCACAGAAGCCGCACTTATTTTCGATGCCTCGATTGAGCCCAGTACGACACAACTTTCGTTGTCTTCCGTTTCAAGCGGCTCATCAAACCACTTCTGTGCATCAGTGTTGCTTGCTGTAGAGCAGCGGCTCATCGAAGTTGGGCTGTAACGCAGACTCCTTTTTTTTTTTTCTACCGTTGCACGTATTCATGTGTAAATATCGTTTTTTCTTTTTGTTGTAGTTGTTGCCGGAACGAATCGTTTTGAGTAAAGCGGAGTCAGACAGCGTTGTTTGTGTAACGCAACGAGACACAAAAGAGAGTTGACAGGATCTGCCGATGCTGCTTATAAGCGCACTTTCTTTTTGTTCTTCTTTCGAACAATGCAGTGAAGCAATAATCAAGTCGGTGGGGGCAGCCTTCCCTCATCAACGTACTGGGGGATCTTTGCGAGCTTGGCAACATCCATGCCGATATCCGACGGCCCGAACTTCCCGGGGAGAAAGTCGGCCAGGCGAACCAGCTTAGCCGCCTTCGTGTCAACGGTGACCAAAATGATAATAAAATGGTCAAAGTTTTGCGAGAGGTCTGCCACCTCAGCAAGCAGTTGGCGACAAAGTCCACAGGGCGTGCAAAGTGTATCCGGCCGCGGCGGATGTGCCAGTGCGGCTTCGGAGTAGCTTCGACCGTACACTGCCACGGCTTTCGCACAGCGTCGACCCTCCACGTTAGCGCGGACAATGGCGCACCGCTCCGCACAGCAAGACTGCAACGTGCAGTTCTCATAATTGCACCCCGAAGTCATGTTGTTATCTTCGTGCAGAAGGGCAGCGCCGACGCGGAAGTTGGTGTAGGGCGAGTACGAGTTGGCGTGCGCCGCGACCGCCGCCGTGGCTGCCTTCTGCATCTCGACCGGAAGCTTTGTGATGGCGATGAGTTGGTTTAGTATTAGCGGACCGGACCACTTGCCGGCGATTGAGGTGACGTATTCTTGGCAAAACATCTTGGTTGCTGTTGTTGTTGTGGTTGATTTTTTATGTGAACTAAGGAAGCGAGGCGATCAGAATGGGTACCAATTGTAGAGAGATTAATCGAAGCGCCGATGTGAAAAGTGGACTTCTGTTCGGGTTTCGACCGCGATGACATATGGAGAGAGAGAGAACATATTGAGCGAGAGAAATGGTAGAGAAACGGGAAGGCAATATGCGACTCCACACAAATCCAAAGTACGCTACGGAAAGGCTGTCGGTGTCCGGACGCTGCATGAAGAGAAGCAACACGTCTGTGACGCAAAGCGATGAAAGCGTCTAGATATCATTGACAGTAATAGACGGTGCGTCCCCACGGTAACTAAAAAAAAAAAAAAAAAAATCACAAATATGGAAGCTGTCACAATGTTACGTGTATGCACGTCCTTGGAGGTCAATGGAGGCACGGTGCAATGAGCGTGTGCGTGTCGTTATTCTTGTGTATTGGATGGCCGCTGACGTCTTGAGCGAAATGAAAAGGTGCAGTGAAGCGCGTGGGAGCAACGTCAAGACGGGCCGCACGGGGCCAGCAACGCCTGCGCGGAAAGAAGAGAAAAAAAAAACGCAAATAAAAAAAATGAAGAGGAACTCTACCGAGAATTGGAAGATACAATCGTGATGTGGTTTGCCCTTATCTGTGCCTGTGCACAAAAGCGTTACTTTCCACTTGGCATGCGCAGGAGCTGACACTTCAGTGACGCATGCCAACCGATACTGAAAGCGCGGCGGGACATACTCGGTCTTCAGGCCAATGCCAACGCACACGCTCCTACAGAAAGAAAGAAGGAAGGAGACAAAATGATTAGAGAGCAAGAATCAGAAATAAGCCTGTAAGTTGCAGAGCTCGCAAGGGTCTCTCTCTTTCTCTCTCTCTCTCTCTCTCTCTCTTTCTCTCTCTCTCTCTCTCTCTCTGCCCCGTCATCTACGCAGTTCGCAAGGCAGCTGAGGTGGACCGTGCCGTCATCAAAGATGCCAGCTCGGTGGGCTGCGTCACAGCTTCGATCCCCATACTCTCCAGCATGTCCCAATAGGCGTGGATGAAGGCGGTAACGAACGTGACAAACGTGTACTCGGATACAATGAACACCGGCACCACCTCCACCTGCGCCTCCCAACCCCCAAACTGGCTGGCAGTGCGCTGCGGTGCGGCGTGGAGGCGCTGCAATTGCCGCAGGGCCGCCGTCCGTCTGTACTCCTCCACAGCGGCGGCGCTTGTCAGCACCGCCGTCGCCTGCGCGGTGGTCAGGTCCAGCGCGGCCTGCACCTCAGCTGCCGAGGACTCGTTCAGCAGCCGGCAGAATGCCCAGAAGGAGAGACAGTACGAATCCTCCACGGCAAAATCAAGGTATGCCTCCTCCACCGCCCCAATAGTGCACCACCCATTCCGCTCCAACTCCGTGTAAAAGGCATCCGAGTCCATCAGCACCGCCGCCAGTTGCCACGGAGAAACGGACGCCGCACCGGCCGCTACCTGCGAGCCCCACGGAAGCGACGTTGCCTGTCCATCCGCGCTGCTGCTGCCCCACCTCCCGCCCTCCCGGGTCGGGTTCGACCGCATCAGCACGTTGTCCTCTGACGGTGCCGTTGTCAACGGATATGGGAAGGACGGCAGCGGACGCAGTGAGGAGGACACGGTGAAGGCGGAGGAGGGTGCGGCCTGTCCACGCGACGACGACGGCACTCGCTGCTGTTGTGGCCGACGCGATTGCTGCGGGGGACTGTCGCTGAGCAGCGGGCCTGACTTGGTGCCGTGGGTCACCGTGGCTGCCTCGCTCGTCGGTGCGTCCCTCTGGGCTTTTGGGAGAGCCTGCGTGGAGCCGAGCGGTGTGACGCTTCGTGAGGACGGGGAAGAGATCATCTTCGCAGGCGCTGTGGCGGCACTGTGCGTCATCGTCGCGGTACTGGTGGTGGTGGCGGCGCTCCAGGGCAGCCCAGAAACGGTGTCGTTGTCTGGCAACGAAAGTCGCGGGGCCAGCATCGCCACCATCTCGGGCTCCGTTTCATCGCTGACGTCAACGCCGGTGCGCATCGGCATGCCGGACTGCGACGTCGCCACGTCCTCCGCATCTGCGCAGTCACCCGACGAGGGAAAGACAGCCAGCGACCCGCCCCGCAGCCGCATCGTGTGGTGCTGTAGCAGCTGAGAGTGCCGAAGCCGGCTGCCGCCCAATCGCATCTCTGACGAACTTGTCAGACAGCGCAGGCGGCGCTCGAAGCGCTGCCGCTCGCTTCGACGATCGCGCTCTTGGTTCCGCACGAGGCGCACCATCCACTCCGCAAAGTGCGCGGCGGCCTCGAGGCGGGTGGTGGCGGTGACGGGCTGCGCAGAAGCCGACCGCGGCGAGAAGAAGTGTGGGGCGATGGAAGAGGCGAGGCCGCCGTCGGGACTTGTCGCGCCACCGCCCACCGCGGCAGCAGCAGCAGCAGCAGCGGGTGTGCCAGCTGACGAAGTGCTTGGCGACTGGGTTGGACCTCTGGGTTGACGGAAAAACGCCTCCCGCAGGTGCAGAAGCATGAAGGACGAAACACTCGGTGGTTGTTGCTGTTGGTGGTGGTGGTGAGGCGAAGGCGAGGAGCCGCTGCACACGCCCCCCATCAACCCCGCCGACTGCAGGGGGCGTCGACGGGCGCGAGGGCCGGTGCTGCTGATGCTGCTAATGCCTCCGCCGCCGGCACCACCTCGCCCGGACTGCTGCGCCGCTGAGGCCGCACGCTCGATTTCGATCTCCTGCCCGACGTGCAGGCAGCGGTGCCAGCAGTGCAGCGCCGCATAGGTCTGCAGCACCTCTGCGAGTTGCTCAGGCGGGACATCGCGGCCCACCGTCTTAATCCCCCAGTCCATGAAGAAGCTAATGTCCGTGGACCGCACCCGGCCGTCGTGGTCGTTGTCCAGGATGTACAGCAGCGAGACGCGGTGGAGGCTGACCCACAGCGTGTCGGGTAGGTAGCGCAGTGCGTCCCGCAGCTCATCTAGCGAGTAGTACTCAGGTGCGAGGGACACCAGCGGCCCGAAGGACTCGGGCGGCGTGGGCAGCGGCGACGAGGCCGGCGATGGCCTTTCTGCGGCCGTCGCGCCTGCTGGCATGTTGGGCCTGTCATCGCCTTCTTCATGCGGTGGGGGAGTGTTGCCACGCTGCGCTGGCGACGCTGACGGCTTGCCGTAGCCGCAGGCGCAGAGCAGTTCCTCCTCCTCGGTCTGCTCCTCCTGTTTAAGCCGGAGCAACGCTCGTTGGACCGAGGACTCCGCGTACGAAGCGGCTTGCCCCATCTGTGTTGACAGCCGCTGGCCTCTCGCTGCACTCTCTGCACTTTCCAGCGGATAGAAGGAGAGAGAGATAGAGAGAGAAGAGGTTTGGAGCAGTAAAAAGAAAGAACAAAAGAGAAGGGCAAATATGAGCTTTGATGAAGGGAAACACACTATGGACACGATGAGACAGGCATCCAGGAGCTCCCAGCTTTTGCGCAGCAGGCGGAAAAGCGCGCGAGAGAGAGAAAAAAATAAGAGAAAGAAAACACAAGAGATGGGAGGAACACTTGTTAGACCGAACAATGATATGAAATGAATGAAACAAATGATTCTATCGATAAGAGTGAAACAGACAACAAAAACCCAAACGCGTTGCTGTTAGACGGATGGCCCTTTGAAGTGTTGATGAGGTTAAGCCAGGGCAGAAGCTTTACTACAACAACAAAAAAAACAACGAGAGACCTGCAAGAGGTGAGGTGAAAAAAATGCGCGTAATGGTCGAAGTGGCACACGTAGAGAGTCATGAAACCACGCACAGAGAAACAGAGATATTAAAGGGGAAGATGTGGTAAAACGTAAATAAAGGAAAGAGAGAGAGAGCTTGTAGTTGAATTCAGCGGTTAATAGGTGCTACTCGTGTAAAACTAAAAAGAGAGTCATGATGTGCGTGTGCGAAGGAGATAGAGGAGAGGGTCCGTGCTCTGAACGGCGACGCTGCAAATCAGTCCGACAAACAAACAACTCATAAAGGCGCTGTAAAGAGGTTGTCGATCACAACTCTTGGGATGTTTAATTAATAAGTTTTTTTATCATTTTCTATATATATATTTGAAGACACGTGTACATCTGAGAGGTGTCCAGGAAGCAACCAAAGAAAAAAAAAAGAAAGAGAAAACGAAAAGAAGTACAAGGACGTTTTAACAAACAAACAAACAAAAAAACAAAAAGCTGGAGAGATGCGCAAGCGCGCATACGAAAAGCAGCAATAACATTAGCAGATTTGTCGTCGACGGAGCAAGAACAGGTGAGTATCTGCATACGCTGCCCACACACACACTCTCTCTCACTTGTATCGTACTACAGGTAGTGCTTCACCACTGCCAACACTACAATGATAATGATGCACACCACAATGGCAATGACAAAGAAAATGACCAGGCGGTCACGCGCCATACGCCGCATAAAGCTCTTCAACTCCGTGCTTGCGCGGCCAATTTCTCCGTGCATCTCATCGAGCTCCTCGTTGGTGTGTTTAATCTGCTCGGTCTGCCCTCGAAGCGTCGTGGCAGCCTCGGTGCCCAACGTCTCGGTTTCGTTGAGCAGCTTCTCCGACTGCCCGAGGGACTGCAGGGTGCTCTGCTGCACCTCGTTGATGCGGCCAGCGGCACTGCGCGCCTCGCCGCGATTGCTCATCACAGGTCCGTCGCCGCCCTCGTCATCGCCTTCACGGGGAGACCAGACAACGCCGCTGCCGCCCTCCACAGCACGGAAACCAACGCCGCCACCGGGAGCTGTATTCGTGTTGTTGACCGCCGCCGCCGCCGTTGCGTTCTGCGCGGCCCGCTCCTTGCACTGCTGCACACGCTCCTTCAGGGAAGCGATCTTCCTCACGTGCTCGGTGGCTTTGCCCTCGTAAACACTGCGCTCTGCCCCATCGAGAAGACGCACCTCCACCCGCAGCTGCTGGAGAAGACGGTTAAGGCGGCGAAGAAGGTCTTGGGCCTTGGCGAACTTCGATGATCGTGCGGTGGTGGCGTTGATGGTGTGCGTGCTGCTGGAGGATTGCTCAAGCTGTCCGCTCACTTCGGTAAGGATGAGTTCCACTTGCTGCTCGAGGTCCTGGAGCTCCTCGTGATACAGCGCTGCATCGGACATGCCGCGCAACACAGGAAGCAAATCTCTGATGAAAGCGTGAGAGAAAAAAAAAATTGCTACTTTCGTAAACAACAAATTTTTGTTGTTGCTTTTGTTGTTGCTGTTGTTGTTGTTGTTTTTCGTGGAGGAAGTATTTCCCCAATAAGCGATGCCAAAAAAAAAAAAACTTCTGTGTAAAGAATAATAATAATAACAAGACGTACAGGCACGCTTGCCGTTTGCTTGCTATGCGTGTGTCGCACTTCGTAGGCGTTGCCGTAAACATCAGTTTAATGCGCGTCAGCAATTGTGCAAATTCGGGAGGGAGTGAAGGATGAGTTCACAGAAGGAGAAAGGCCAGTATCAATGTGAAGAATACATGCGCATCAGACATTGAAGATCAAACAAAAAAGGCGTTGCGCTCCTCCCAGACGCCAGACATTGCATAATCCGTCCTGTTATAAAAGCAAGTGCGCGTACCATTTGTGCAGGAGAGATACATGTGTACTCATGTAACGCAGAGCTGATGTTTTTTTTTTTTTTTTGAGTCACTTTTCGTTTATTGATGCTCTGTAGTATGGGTCTTCAAACTCACTCAGCTGCGGCCTTTTTCTTTTCTTCCCTACCACCTCGCGGCTTGTGAGAAAGGGGGAAAGAACAATGACGACGCTCAGCACTTCAGATTTATTAAGTGGAAATGCCAGCGGCAATGCTTTGAAGAACTTTGCCCCTGAAGAAAACAAAATCAAGCAGCCTGTCTCTTCAATTTGGAGCGAATGCATCTACACCAACACGAAGAAAAAGCGGAAACAAAAAAAGAGAGAAAGAGACCTGCAAGAAAACAATTCAGAACTCTAAGCTGTCGAAGCGAAAAAAAAAACTATTACTAGCGCCATGTGAACTTAGCAGCCCTCTGTGTCAGACTTATGTAGTTGACATCTATTATCTACTACATCGAAAAGGATGTCGAAAGCCAAGTGGAAAGTAAACACACGGACACATCGAATATCAAGAACAAGAGAAGATGGTGGGAAAGTAACACATGAGGTATCAGAGTTGTTCTGATACAATTGAACAGAAAAATAAAAAGAGAGAGAAAGGCAGCGCAGAAACAACGACTCCGCAGCAGCAGTAGGAACAGCAAAACAAAAATAAATAAAAGAGAGAGGGGTCAGCAACGAGAGCAAATAGAAAAAAGGAGACACGTTTATTGAGATAGAGCATGCAGCAAAGACAAGCATCGAAGCGGACGAAGAGGGAAAAGAAAAGAGGAGGATCACGATGAAGAAGAGGAAGACAAAAAACTTCTGAAAAATGGGGGTAAAGAACCGTCGAAGATAAGAAAATTCATGCAGTCGCCTTCACCAGCTTCAGCCCGGAAAAGCAACATTCGAGACGTGTGAGATAATAGGAGTAAGAAAGAATGAAAAGAAAAAGATGAAAAGTGACACATGCCAGCCTCGCATGCGCCAGCTGGTTATTAAATTTGCTTCGAAGATACATAATAGCCGATCGAAACCCGCAAATCAGCGCGAGTGCAGAGCAAAAAAGTAATAAAAGTAATCAAAACGCATACTAGAGAGAAAGCTGAAACGGCGTCGCTTATCGAGGAGGAATTGAAGCTGAGGGACACTAAAAGAAAACGCAACGGCGAACAAACACCAGACAGACACACAGACACACAAAATAACAAAAATAAAAGTTGGCAACGGAGCTTCTTTGCGTGTGGGA
The DNA here is from genome assembly GCA_030849845.1 of Crithidia brevicula. Classification (NCBI taxonomy): domain Eukaryota; phylum Euglenozoa; class Kinetoplastea; order Trypanosomatida; family Trypanosomatidae; genus Crithidia; species Crithidia brevicula. The sequence continues at coordinate 6,403 of JASAOD010001892.1, read as the reverse complement.
CTTGATATTCCTTTTTTTAAACTATTATTGTTATTTTGTATCTTCTAGAACCACCTCTAAGAAGCCCACAAAACAAAAGCGAGAGCTTCAACAGTTAACAATAATAATCAACCTTTTAGCCTTTGACTGGTATCTTTCAACACCACAAAGTGAAAAACAATTCACCCCTCCATACTATTTCCAGCTCCAGTTCATCTCACCTATGCGGGGAGAACAACATCACGCGACACCACACTTATCCTTGCCTTCCCAAACGATTACGAAGGTGCCCTCGAACGGGAACAAGCGCTTCCATACTAAAATAACCTCACTCCCAGTGCGACGTCAGCACATCCTCCGCCCCCATAACCAGCTCCGCCTTGAAGAAGGCGTGCTGCAGCAGCTCACTCGCGGATGGACGCTTCTTGCGGTCCACCACGAAGATCGAGTCCAGCATGTCCAGCAGCTCCGCACTCGCACCCTCCTTCACAGTCTCTCCCGCGTCCACGTCCGACTCCGGCAGCGGCCCCACGCCTGTAGCCAACTCGGCAGTCGTCTGCGCTGCCTTCGCAGCAGCCTTCGCAGCAGCCTTCAGCGCGTCGTGCGGACGCTCCAGGTGCGTCGTGTCGTCCAGGCTGCCGATCTTGAACAGCAGCGCAATCGGCTCCGGCATCGACTCCGTCGTTGGGCTGCACCACGGCACGCCGCCGCCGATCAGCTGCACAACGGAGCAGGCGAAGGACCAGATGTCCGACGCAGACGAGTACGTCCCCTGCACGCTCTCCGGCGCCATGTACGCAGCCGTCCCCGTCACAGCGCCAGACTCCAGCGTGCGGTGGTTGCCGCTCAGCACAAGGCTCGTGCCAAAGTCCGTCAGCTTCACCGCGCCGTCGGAGCTCAGCAGCATGTTGCCGGGCTTCACGTCGCGGTGGATCACGCCGCGCGAGTGCAGGAACGCCAGCCCGGACAGCACGTCGCGCGCGTAGCGCCGCACCACGCTCTCGCGCAGCATCCCGCGCGGGTGGTGGCGCAGCACGTCCTGCAGCGACCCCGACGGCACCCACTCCATGTAGATCCGCGCAGTCCGCCTCAGCACCATGAACGCCACCACGCGCACGATGTTCGGGTGCGACAGCTCCGTCAGCACCGTGTACTCCTGCAGCACCTCGCGCACCGCAACGTTGTGTGCCTTGCTCGAGTCCAGCGGCAGCTCCTTCGCCGCAAGGTAGCACCCGATCGCCTCGTCCCACGCGCGGTACACCCGGCCGTAGCTGCCCTCGCCCAGCGGCACGTCCATCAACACCTGGAAGCGATCCACCAGCTTCATCGTGTCGTTGCACGAGCACTCCTCGTTGCAGATCACCACCACGTCGTCCTCCTGCAGCAGCGCGTCAATCGCACTTTCAATGCCCAAGTCCGCTTCAGCTATTTTAAGCTTGTAAAATTCTGTTTTGAATCCTGCGGAGCCACGCACCTGAACAGTCGACGGCAGGGAGTGTCGGACGCTAGCGGACGTGGCGCCTGCATCTCTAATTTCTTCCCTGGGAGCGGCCGCCAGACCAGGGGGAGCAGGCCCATGCTCCTGCTGTGTAAAGTGCTCATTTGCCTCCATGGCCATCAATGCCTTCTCCGCCGCAGCGCCGCCGTTGTTCGTGAACTCCTGCCACTGCACGTACAGCCCAGTGAGACCGGCATCGAAAATGTGGTGCAGCATCGTGGCTTCCTTTTCGTCGAAGAGGCTGCACACCGCGTCCACCTGCCTGGTCCAGATGTGGCTCTGAAAAGTTCCGTTCGCTGAGTGGAAGTCGTACAGGGCCTTCATGCTGTGACGCACTTCCTCGTCGTCGACCAAGTTGATCGATGCATTGCCCGCGCAATCACCCTTGCCCGTCACGCAGTCCCGCCGCTGAACGAATTGCCGTGCGGCGCGGTGAAGTGTTTCCATGGTGTTGAAGCAGTGAGGATGCGCGAATACCTTTCGCGAATCCTTGAACTCGTAGAGACTGGCCTCTGGCAGCAGCTTGAAGGCAGCCATCGCCTTTTGGATCGTTTCACAATCTAAGCGGTCGCTTGACGCGCAGTAATCCCGCAGCATATTCACCGTGCGGTTGAACTGGTAGATGGCAAAGTAGTAGTCCAGAGCTTTGTCGAACACGTACTTAGGCGTTACACTGAAGTCAGTTTCGCCCAGTCCCACAGACCCGCCGAAGTACGCGTGACTGAGCGTCAAAGGAGATGACGGGGATGGCGCAGTCGCACAGTCCGACGCACTCGCTGAAGCCGCGTTTAGACCAGCTTGAATGGACGCCACAAAGGTGTTAAACCTTGTCAGCACGGCGTGCAGCAGGCGCACCAATGCACGGCACGCAATCTGGTACAGCAGCATCGACTCTCGTACGCGTATGGCAGTGGCAGAGCGGCTCATCTCAGATACCGGTGCGTGTTGATCTGCCACAGCGATGGCCTTCATCAGCTCCAGTGTGTCGTCCAGCAGCTCCTTCCACGTCTCGGGCGAGCAGGCGTCACACTGCACTCGTGCAACTTCCGTCTCAGAGCGCGCCGTCGTCGTGAGAATCTCGCCGTGCGCCAGGTCCAGCGTGGGGTGACGCATGCGATACTCGCACAGCGACTCCATGTAGGCCACATTAGCAATCACAAAGAAAATTTCCTCCTCCACGCTTTCAGGTGTTATGGCAACTTCCTCGACCGCTTGCTTCGCAGGAACCTTTACCTCAGAGTGATGGGCAAACATTGTGAAGCCGCGTGACTTCCACGTGCCAGCAGCAGACTTCTTCCCAGCAGACGCCGTCTCAATGCGCTGCAGTTGGCTCGGCAGGCGCTCACCCGACAGGTTCTCCTGCGGGGTGCTCTTCAGCACAGCGACCGTGTTTGCTGCCTGGAACATCGCCGCACCGTAGTCGTGCATCGCCGTCACAAAGCTGCTTGATCCATGCCACAGCAACGCGGAGAGCAGCTTATAGGTTTTCGCAACGACCCACACCTGACCACATTTACTGCGCTCACAGACCTGCGCCACAAGCCACTCGCACATCTCCTGCTCCGTGCACAGCCCACTATGCCCAAAGGTCAGCGAGACAAGGTAGTCCACCAGCTTCGACGACTGCGGCGTGGCATCGTTCTTCGTCGCCTCCTGCAGCGCCAGCGTGCTCTTGGTGCACTGAAATCGGCGCACCTCCAGCGCAATGCCCTCCGCCGCAACATCCACTTCGTTCTTGGTGCGCTTCTGCGTCGCGGGCAGCGCAGTGGGCGTCATGTCCGTCACCGTGTCGTTCAGTGCGACGTCATCTTTGTGTTGCCGATATGCGTCAACGTCGGCATCGTCACTTGCTGCACCGCACGCAGTCTTCTGTGGCACACGCAGCCGGCATTCATCCTTCGGTGAGAGCTGCGAAAACTGCGACGCTGTTTCAAGTGTGTGAGCCTTCGCCATCGCACAGGCAACTTGGTCAATGGCACGCATGAGCTGATCTGACTCTACTTCCTTTCCGCTAATTGACGTGGCGGGTGCGGTCGAGGGCGAGCCGCTGTGAATCTCATCGAGGTCGCGCTTGACCGCGTCGCCTCCAGACGTTGATGACGAGCGCTGACTCATCCCAGACGACCACCGCGGCAATAAAAACGAGGGGGAAAAAAAAAAGTGACTTTGTGCTGTAAAAAAAGCAACCTTCGGAAGGTTACGAGAGAGATGGATTAATTGTGCGTGGGAGAAGAAGCGTGATGGGTAGCGTCGATCCGATATTCCAAACAGGAAGGGTGGGGAAATGAGCCAAGGATGCTTCCTAATACCTTCCATGATACGATCGTACAAGCATCACGGAAATGAATATGTGAGACAGAGCCGCTGAGGGTCCTGATACGAAATGCTATAAGTTGGCCAGTACTACGTCGAAAGCACAAAAGAAGAAAAGCAATAAAGATTTAAATTGTTATGCAAACCTAATTGAGAAAAAAAAAACCGATGTCAGTTTGCGATGAGTGTTTCTTAGTGAGCGATACCACCAACATACACCAAGACACACACACACACACACACACACATACACACACGCACACTGCGTGTCCACTGGCCAACAAAAAAGCTTTAGACAAGTACAATAAAGAAAACGCAAATCACTGTGTACTTTGCGTTAGTTTTGTTTTTCTTTTTTGAGTCTGTCAGGTAATAAGTATCAATCTATTTTTGTTTCTGTTTTTTTTTGTCTATTTTCTTTGTTGTTGTTGCCGCTGAGCTACAAAAGGGAAAGATGTGAATTCATCAAGAGGTTTGCCACGCACAATCAAGTTGAAACACGATAGCGAAGATCAAGACGAAAAATTAGAATAAGGCAGATACAAACAGGTAGAGAAACCAGGGAGGAAGTAAAGAAAGAGAGAGTGGACGAGGGATTAGCAAATGAGCACGCCTCTATTGGCCGGAAGAGAAGAGTCTCGCTCAGAAACAGAAGCGCAGAGAAGCGTAGAATATCAAAAGAAAATAAATAAATAAAACATCTATTAACGCGCACATCGCACAAAGCTGGCGCAGCGCACGACTCCACAGGGCGGTTAGTGAAGAAGAAAAAACCGCGAAGAGTGTCGCGTGATACAGCTCAACGTTGACACGCGGCTGGAGAGCTGAGAAAGCGTTCGTCCGTTAATGAAAGAGAAGCTCTTGTGTTTGTATTATATTTACACGTAGTGCAGAAACAGTTCTGTAGCTGAAAGGATGGTAGACGGGAAAAGAAAAGGATTAATGGAAGGGGAAAAAAAAATGGCGCTGCTCTGTCACCATAAGCAAGAAAACATACGAAATAAAAATTGAGAAAAGAATTGCAGCCAATTTACGGGGCATATCAGACACGCAACGCCTGCCAAAGAAGAGAAAGAAAGTGAAAGAGATATTTATGGTGACACAAACACAAACACACACACACACACACTAACTCTAACACATATAAACAGACACCAAACATACAAAAAATCAAAAAAAAACATCATGATCATACACTCTGAAGTGTTCGTAGAGCGAAGGTCTGGCAACGATGTGAATTAAAATGAATAATTTAAATGAATAATAATAATAACTTATCTTCCTGCAAAGAGAAAAAAACATTGACTACAAATCATAGTTGTCGAAGTGATCCGCGTGTATCTTTGTGTACGTATGTGTGTGTGTGTGTATGTGTGTAAGCGCTGTCACCCGTTTTAGAGAGTCACTCCGAATCAAGTCTCACACATCAACAATACGAAAACAGCACAGCCTTGACAGAACCTAATCGATCTGACACGATGCAAAGAAATAAAAAACCGGCACGTAAAGGAAAAAAATAAGGTTGTGCTCCCGCGCAATCACACGCGCCTACTCTCTTTCTCTCTCTTTCTTTCGGTTCAGCTCTATAGCAGCATACCACAGTTCCTCTTCCGTCTCGATAGTCAAGAAGCAACAGAGAGAGATAGTGTCTCGTGTTGATGTTACTCTAATTTCTGCTTGACGCACACAGTATCCCCTCTAACGTAGAAAAGAAGGAAAGCTAACAGGCACGTTTAAAGACACAAAGATGAAGAGAAAAGAGAGGAGCGAAGACAAAGAGAAAAAAAAAAAACCTCAAGCATAAAGAGTGCGAAGGCATTTCACTATTATTCTTGCAATTCTGGCTTTGGAAAAAGAAGAAAACGTAGATTTTTATAAAATTGCTTCGAATAAAGATAACAAAGACACACACCGACCAAAATACAATAAAAAAGAAACACCAGCTGGACGCGCGCAGAAGAAGAAAAACAATAACTATCAATTATAATCGAATCGGAACTTTTCCCCCTTTTGCCAAGTTCTTCAGTTGAAATATATATTGTATGTGTGCGCGTGTGTGTGCGTGTGTGTGAAAGCTCGATTGGATCAGCAACCTTGTCCAAAATCACCGTTCCGATATTCGGAGTCCGTGGAAAAAAACAAAATCGAGAAAAACATTTTTTTTTTTTTTGCTGTAGTCAAACGCTCCTGTAGCGATTCGAAAATATTGAAGAATTTCATCTATCATTACCTCACAACAGCAACAGCAGCACCAACAACAAAAAAGGACCGGATCGATAGCACGTATACGCGCCGACATGGGCCAAGGTCGTTTTTTTTGTTTTTTCATTTCAGTGTGTGTGTGTGTGTGTTTGTGTGAGGGAACCACACACAGCAGATCACCACAGTGATAAAAACACAGGATATTTTTCTTCTCTTTTACTTGCCTGAATAAAACAGCGTTACTAGGGTGTATATTTTGGTTCCTGTAAGTTGTCGAGGCAGAGAGGGAACTGACTCCACAAGCAGCACCACGGCCTCACCTACAACGAAACCAACGAGATGCGCCGACCCTGAAAGGAAGAGGCCCACAAAGCGCCAAGTTATCTTCTCACTGCCCCATCGTGAAGAAGG